>LPNX010330236.1:673330-747858 GCA_001517045.1 Pseudotsuga menziesii
AGGGATGGATAGTGAGGGAGGTATAAAGAAGGTGGAGATAGGTTATAGGAGAGGGAGAGTGAAGGAGGGACACATACACACACACATATTGTGTGGGAGAGAGAGATGGAGAGGTGAGAGATACAACGAGAGTGATGGAGGGATGGATAGTGAGGGAGGTATAGAGAAGGTGTAGATAGGTTATGTGAGAGTGGGAGTGAGGGAGGGACATACACACATAGAGATAGATACAGAGAGGGAGGTTGTGTGAGAGAGGGGGAAAGGGACACACACACACACACACACACATAGAGATAGAGATAGAGAAAGAGAGAGAGAGAGAGAGAGAGAGAGAGAGAGAGAGAGAGAGAGGGAGGGAGGGAGATTGTGTGGGAGATAGAGGGGGAGGGGGGAGAAATAGATAGATAGTGATGGAGGGAGGGATAATGAGGGAGGTATAAATAAGGTTAAGAGAGGTTATCAGAGAGGGGGAGTGATAGAGGGACACACACACACACACACACAAATATATATAGAGTGAGGGAGGTTGTGAGAGAGAGGGGGGGAAGGACACACACACACACACACACACATATATAGAGAGAGAGGGAAATACAAAGGAAAGGAGGGCTAGTGAGTAAGGCTTACAGTGATAATGAGTAAGGGACTTGCCTAGCCCTAGATGTCAAAAATATTTTTAGGGGTGAAGTATTGGATTTTCTCCCTTGATCATTTTGAGGCCTTAATACCCATATATAATGCTCAAAACCTCTTAAAGGCATGTAAATATTTTTGTGGAGACCAAGCATACCTTTAGTAGGTCGTGTTTGGTGCTTCAAGAAATTATTCATTAACAAGGGTGCCTCAAATATTTCTTTATGGCCTAAGTCATGATCATATTCCTTCAATCATGTCTCAGAGGTCCCATACATACTGCTCAAAAACACCTAATTACACTAACATCCATATTCATAGTCCAAATATACCTATGATATGCCATGTGTGAATTTTCAAGGAATCCTTCCTAGTATTGGATTCCTAGAATATTTATTTAGGGCCTAAGGCCCTAGTTTCCTCCCTTGACCATGTCCATGGCCTTAAGACACATACCTAGTGATAAACAAATGATGATGGCAGCCATATCCCCATTAAGAGTCAAAGGATTCCCTTTCAATATCATGTGTGGTGGTTGGAGGCATCAATTTTGGACCTAAATGGTTAACAAAATTATTTAAGTCATAAGGACCAAGTGATTCCCCCACCCATATCAAGGGGCCTAATACCTATACTTAGTGCTAAATATGTTCTAATGGAACTATTATCCCTATTCCAAGGTAAATTATACCATGTAGGACTTTGTTGAGGCTGTTCAACACATAATTCTTAGTTCTAGATGCCTAGAAGCATCTTCTACGTGATAAGGCATAGGTTTCCTCCCCTTATTGTTTATAAGTCCCCAAGACACATACATAGTACTTAAAAAACCCTAATGGTTTCCACATTCCCATTCAAACGAAAAAAATAAACTTGAGAGGTCATCTATGGTGATTAAAGGTGTCATTCATGGATCTTGAGTCTTAGAAACTGGTTTACAACCTAAAATCAAAGCTTTCTCTACCAACCATGATAAACACATTATCCTCCATACCTAATGATAAAAAAACTCTTAATCATGGCCATATCCCAACTTAAAGCTTGAGGATACCATTAAGAGATCATGTGTACTGGTTCAAGGTGTTTTTCTTGTCCCTATATGTTTATAGGATTCCTTTAGGGACTAAGAACTAGGCTTCCTCCCTCAACCATGTCCATGGATCTGTTCCTAGTGCTAAAATCATTCTAATGGACTACATATTCTATCTCAGATGAAAAATATATAATATGGAGGTCCTATGTGCAGGTTCGATGCCTTGTTCATGGACCTTAAGCCTTAAAACTACATTTAGGGCATAAATATTAAGTTTCCTCCCCCAACCATGGTAAACAAAGTATGACATACTTAGTTCTTAAAGTATCATAATGGTGTCCATATTAGAATTTTAATTCCATTTAGAGCTTCAAGCAGATAGTTCTAATAATGTTTGCTACAAATAGATGGAGAATGAAGATACAAACTAAACAAAACAAACCACACAGGAATTGGACAAGTATTGCTCAGGAATTTACAGTATCATTCACAATAATAATATCTGGTGTTACAATAGTTTACATATGAAGAATTCGAATGCATGGGGTATGAATTCAAATATCCCAAGTGGATATGACTGTATCTAACTGAATCTCTAACTCATGGTCTCTCAATCAATATCGGATTTCAAAATCAACTCCCAGATGTCCAACCAACTCAAACAAACAGTGACAACTAGTTAACTCAGTGCAACTGAGTGTGGTAGCTGGGAAAAGGTGCCTAATCCACATGTATCCATGCATTATCCATGCAAGACATGCACTAGATAACTATTTGTGAACTAGCTGAAAGTAACTGGGGGCTAACTAAGACTAACTAGTACTAACTCCAACTAACTAAAGTAGGTTGGTGCCGGGACTCCTAGTGGCTCCTAAAATGCAGGGATTGGTATTGGAGGCACCCAAACTGATGCATGCACATGCAATAAGTGGAAATTAACCTATAGCAGTGTTCCCCACACTCCGGTGACTGATACATGTGGCCCCATTAGGTCAAAATGACCCAATTGTACTAGTGGACCCAATTAATTAATTAAGGTTCCTAAGTTAGGAAAAATTAATCTAATAGAAAGTATGATCAAGGGAGGATTAATAATCCTAACACCCCCCTTGAATCCTAACTTGGACAAATGTGGGCCCTAGTAACAAGACCATAGGTCACCCAATATACAATCTCAGAGACAATACAAAAAATGTTTCTTAATACAACCGAGGAAACCAGGGAAAATCTCATGGGAACCCCCCGCCCCCCTCAAAATAAGCAAGAAAATAGCAATCTGCAAGCTATCTTTAGAAGAAAGAAGATTCATCATTAGAAAAATAACTTGAGAAAAACACTGCTGCAAAATTGCAGCTCTATGTAGCAGCATGGTCCATCAGTGGACCTCTCAATGTACTTCTGAACTGACGACGTTGCTTGTCTCTTTTGGATGGTGAAGGTAGGGAATGATCAAGTTTCTGCTTCTATGGGCCATGTAGTTGATCATTCACCATCATCAAGTAGAACTGACCTGGAACTTTGCTGCACCATACTATAGAGAGTGAATCTGTGAGAGATAGTGAAGCATGCTCATTCTGATACTGGGACTTTGTTCTTCTTCTGTCTTCTGGATCTCCAACACCATTTCTAGATGCATCAATAAGATTTTGAGCCCATCTGGGTTTAGGCTTATGATTAGGAATAGGTACTGGATTTGGATCTTGAATCTCTTGAGATTCAGTATCAATAACATGATTATGCTAAATGTGAACTTCTTCATCTGAATCTGAAACCTGTAGCACATCATCATCATCATAAAAAATAGGTGGAGAAATAGTTATACCTTCTTGTGCTGCTAGAGGAGTATCATACAACTAATCTTCTTCAAACTGAACACTTCTTTCAATGAAGCATATTCTGGTTGTAACCTCCATCAGTTTGTAAGCTTTTGCATCTTTTGCATATTCCAGGAGAATGCATTCGTTACTTTGGGCTTGGAAGGCCTTCCTCTTGTCAAGTGGTATTCTGGCCCAAGATTTGGAACCAAAAACTCTCAGATCATAGATGAGAGACATTGGGATTATACCCATGCAGTGCTTCAAATGGAGTGACCCCAACCACTATCTTGTGGGGCACCCTATTCTGTAAATATGAAGCACATTTTACTACTTCACCCAAAGAAAAGGAGGTCGATGATTTTCATGGAGAAGGCATGTTTCCATCTCTTTCAGTGATCTGTTCTTCCTCTCAGCCACACCATTCTGCTGTGGTGTGTATGGAACTGAGTGTTCCATTCGAATCCCCTTTGATTCACAAAACTATGAAAATATCCTTTGATGTAATCTCCTCCCTTATCAGATCTTATTGAATTGATCTTCTTATTGAAACTATTCTCAACCATAGCTTTAAAAACTTTAAAAGTCTCAAAAAATTCTGTTTTTTGTTTCATGAAGTAGATGCAATAGTACTGTGAACAATCATCAATCAATGTGAGGAAGTACCTGCAACCATTAATGGAGTTTGTGGGCATAGGTCCTGCTACATAACTATGTATAAAATCAAGTGTAGAGGCAGCTCTATGTGCCTTCCCAACATCATACTTCTTTTCTGGATGCTTACCTACCAAGCAACCAGCACATACTCCATCGAAAGTTTGGATGGAGGGAAAAACTTCAAACATTTTATCATTGTGGAGTAGCTTCAGATATTTGAAATTGAGATGACCAAATCTCTCATGACAAATCTTGCTAGTGTTGTTAGCATGAGACAATAAAGCTATAGGAGGAGAAACATGTCAAAAATGTGAGAACTCATAAGCTTTGGTAAAGTGATTTCCAATACCTTTCGCTACAAGTAGTCCGGTATCTTTTTCTGTAATCTCAACTGATTCTGAATCGAATGTAACTCTCTTGGGAGAGCCTATATGAGTCATATGGTAAATAGACAACAGGTTAGTAGTAAGGGAGGGAACATATAAGACATACTTGAACTCACCATGCTTCGCTTTGACTGATCCCCTTCCTTCTGCTAGAATTTGGGAATCATCTCCCATGTGAATGTTCGGCCCTAGCTTTGTTAGTGAGAGGGTAGAGAAGGATTCGTTGGAAGCAACCATGTGATTGGAAGCTCCAGAATCTATTATCTATGAGGAGGATGGAGAGATAGTTTCTTTCAAAGCATGACACCTCTTGGTATCTTCTGTTTATGGATATTCATTAGCCTTGTTTTCTCTTGGGGAAGCAATGCTATGCTACTTGAGAAGAGCTGAAATTTCATCAATTTCTTTCCTCATACAATGATCTTCAAGATGGTACCCCTTTTCACAATAAGGACATGAATTCTTTTCAAACCTCTTCTTCTTAGAGCCGGAGGCCCCTTCATAAGTTTGCTGATTTTGTTTAGGCTTCGAATCAGCTACCTTTGGCTCCTTCTTCTTTGATTTCCCCTTTTCTTATGCTTTGGAAGAGTCAGAAACTAGGAGAGCTTGATATTTGGATGTCTTGATGACTCCCATTCTCATCAACTTATCTTGATCCTTGATTAAGGACTCAGAAAATGAATCTAAGGAAGGAACATTCCAATCAAGAAAGCTTTCCCGCTTAGAATGAAATATGGAAATGAATACAGAATACTCAGGGCCTAGTTTGCTGAGTATGGAAAGGACATTCTACTCATCCTTCTGCTCTATCCCACACTGTCTGCACTGTAGTACTAGAGACTTGAATTTAGTAAAGAATTACTCAATAGTATCCAAATTGCTGAGATGTAAAGATACCAACTCATTCTCCAGAATGTGTCCCCGAAGCTCATCTTGTTTGTTAAACAAGATATCAAGCTTCTCCCAGGATTCTCTGGGAGTCCTCAAGCCTTCTAGGTGGAAGAGGATATCTCTGGAAATATAAGTACATAAGTACTTGAATGCTTCATCACAACGGTTCAGAAACTTGTTCTGCTCTACCGGCTGATGAGGCTCAGGCTCCCATCCATGTATGATCCTGTGGTAGCCATGCTTTCGCAAGGAAAACTGTATATCAATCCTCCAATCAAGATAATTGGAAGTTGCGAGGATCCATGGTTCAAGAGTTTGAGAACTCATAATTGCTCCAGTTGGAAGTACTGCAAAACTTCACACAAGCTACGTAGCACCTATCAATTTCACTACAATAACACACTAAAACATATGAACTGTTAGTATCATGATTTTCCTCTTGGTATGAACATGTTTTTCAGGGTCCATCGTGCCCTCTCCGCTGCTCTGAATAAATCCATAGCTAGCAAATCATCACAGGGTACTTCTGTGGAAACCCAACTGCTTCTAATGTTCGACGGGGAGAAACAAGCATGAAACCTACTTGAGAAGGTTCTGATACCATATTATAATTTGAATTCCATTTAGATCTTTAAGAAGATAGTTCTAATGATGTTTGCAGCAAATAGATGGAGAATGAAGATACAAACTGAAAAAAACAAACCACACAAGAATCAGACAAGTATTTCTCAAGAATTTACAATATCATTCATAATAATAATATGTCGTGTTACAATAATTTACATAGGAATAATTTGAATGCATGGGGTATGAATTCTAATCTCCCAAGTGGATATCACTGTATCTAACTGAATCTCCAACTCATGGTATCTCAATCAATATCAGAGTTCAAAATCAAATCATAGATGTCCAACCAACTCAAACAAACAGTGACAGCTAGTTAACTCAGTGCAACTGAGTGTGGTAGGTTGGAAAAGGCACCTACTCCACATGCATCCATGCATTATCCATGCAAGACATGTGCTAACTAACTATTTGTGAACTAACTAAAATTAACTAGGGGATAACTGAGACTAACTAGTACTAACTCCAACTGACTGAAGTAGGTTGGTGTCGAAACTCCCAATGGCTCCTAAAATGTACGAATTGGTCTAGGAGGCGCCCAAACTGATGCATGCACATGCAGTAAGTGGCAGTTAACCTCTAGAAGTGTTCCCCACACTCCACTAACTGGTACATGTGGCCCCATTAGGTCAAGTGGAATGAATTGTACTAGTTCCCCCAATTAATTAATTAAGGTTCCTAAGTTAGGAAAAATTAATCTAATAGACAATATGATCAAGGGAGGATTAATAATCCTAACAGTCCATATTGCAAAACAAAGAAAAATATATACTCTTGGGAGGTTAGGCATGGTTGTTTGAGGTGTTGTTCTTGATGATGCTAAAATATTACTATAGGTCCTAAGTCTTGATTATGATAACCTCTGTTGTTATTTGTTTCCCTAGTTGTGCACCAAACCCATTTATTCTGGTTCTCCATAATGCGTGCAAGTTTTGCTTGTCCATAACGCGTGTGTGTTTTGCTTCTCCATAACGCGTGCATGTTTTGCTTCTCCATAACGCATGCGCATTTTGTAACTACAAAACACATGCTTGTTTTGTAACTACAAAACACATACACATTTTTCTTTTCCTAACCTACATGTCATATGGCATGTTAGGCTCGGGCTTAACCAAACCAAGCATTACATAATGAAAGCACGTTGTATTTTAATGTAACGTGATGGTGTTTCATAAAAATATGATTGCATCTAAAAGGTCCCTCATCTTCTTGCACACACCCGTCAACTTTTTCATTGTTTTCTACATAAATCATTGGATGTTGTTGATCTATAATACTACCACATTACTGCTTGGTTTTTATTCGTGAGGGTGCAATGAGATTGGGTTGTGGTTATTTTTATTTTTATTTTTACTCATGCATCGACTATTTTTCTCTATGTAGGTCTATAGATCCCAACTACCTAAGAGGATGCAACTAATAAGGGTGCTATTAATTTTTCTCTTGTTAAACTCTAGGTGTAGTTAGGATTAATTTTAGATCTCCACTATTATGCCTTAGTGTTTTGTAAAGGCCTTATTCATTGTTGTAGTTGTGGATTGTCTTTCATAGGTCCAATAACTTCAAACTATAGTTGTGTGTCTATGTGTGTATTTTTCATATTTTTGATTGTGCATGCACTCATAAAGTTTTGATGCAAGTTCATGGTGTGGACTCTTTATAGTGTGCATGCTTGCAATAATTATAAATTTTGAGTGGTATAATTTATCTCACTTAGTTGGGTGGCATTATTTTTTAAGTGATTTTTCTCGAAGTCACCCATAGTCAATCTTGGCCAAACATGATCAATCATAGTCAAACATATTCTACCAGTATTGAACATTTCCAAACATCGTCAATTATTTCCAAACATAGTGAACCATGGTCACCCATGGTCAACCATGGATGATCATAGGAAAATTTCGTCACACATTGTCAACCATGGATGACTATCGGAAACTTTCATTACCCATTATTAAACCATAGTAAACTATGGTTAACCATGGTCAAACTTAGGAAACCAAGGTTAACCATGTTCAAACTTAGTCAACCACATAATCAGATAATTACATAACCACATAACCAAACATGACCAACCATGGTCGAATAAAGTCATCTATTATGAATCAAAGTCAAACATGGTCAAATAATGTCATCATTGTCAACCAAAGTGAATCATGGTCAAATATAATCAACCATAGTCAAACATAATCATCTCTTATAAAGTATAGATCGTGTTCAACAATAGTCTACCATGATCAGCCAAGGTGAAACATAATAATCCATATTCAGTTATGGTTAACCTTGGTTAAACAATGGTTGAACCCATAGCCTACCATCATAAAAAATAGTCATCAATGGTAAACTATGAATGACCATGCTCAACAATAGTCAAATATCATTGATATTTTAATTATCAAATTTACTAATCCTCCTCATAGTTCCAATTGTCAACAAGCTTAACTATATAACTAAATTCATTCATATACCTTTATTATAACTAAAGTTGTTAATACACACCATTCTCCACCTTCTTAAATTAATAATACCCAAGTAATCATAGGAAATATTTCTGGGATAAAGTGGTTTGAAGTGGAATCCTTAATGATCCTTCCCTTATTATTGCTAGCGATTTGAATTTGAATGTCTTCCATCGAAGTTTGGGGATGGGGCAGTTTAATAGACCCCTTGGATAATTTATTTAGAAATATTTTTTGAGTATGTCAACTTAATCGATGTAACTCTTAGTGTTCAGGTTCCCACATGGAATAATGGTCTAGTTGGAAAAGCTCACATAGCTAAGAGGATGGACCGTTTTTTATTAACTAAAGATTTAATGAGGGAAATTGTCATATATAGATCATGGTCATTATCCTCTGGAATATATGATCATAAACCAATTGTTTTTCACATCGATCTAGATAACAAGAAGTTTAGCTATCCCTTCAAGTTCAACCACTCATGGTTTGAAGATAAGGAGTTTTGCGATATGGTTTCTGCTAAATGGATGAAATATTCAAAAAAAGATTTTTTTTCACCGACTTAGTCTCTTTTATTTAAACTAAAGAAGATGAAAAATGATGTGATCTCTTGGGAACATAAAAAATGAAGAAAATCAGGTTGAGCTTGTTCATATTGATCTTGAATTGAATACTCTTAATTTTGAGACTACTGATGATGATTTTTTCTCTAATAGTAGAAAGGAAAAATTAGTTTCTTTACAAGATTCAAGACAAAAAATTCTCAGACAAGAAGAAGAAGCATGGATATTAAAGAGTTGGGTAGTTTGGCTTGATAGTGGAGACAACAATACAATTTTTTTCCAGAATTATGCGAATTAGATGAGGATCATTAACTCAATTTGAGATCTAAAAGATAAGGATGATGTTCTTATGTCGGACCAATTGTCTTTAGAAGGCGAGACAACTTCTTTCTTCAAGGATGTCTATAAAGATGGTGAGAATACAAACTTGCTTGATCAATTAGATGTTGTAAAACAATTTCCTAGAATGTTTATCTCGGAACATGGTGCTCAAATTGGATCGACAATCACTATAGAGGAGGTCAAATGTGTTTTAAGCCAATTTACCAAAGCCAAAAGTCTAGGTCACGATGGATGGACAATTGATTTTTTCCTTCACTTCTTTGATATGGTTGGAAAGGATTTCATGGAGACTATGGAAGAATCTCACAAGAATGGGTTTGTACCTGAAAATTTGAATTCAACTTATATTGCTCTCATCCTTAAGAATGATATAAGAAAATTTCCTTCAGTTAATATAAACCAATATCCTTATGCAATTTGGCATATAAAGTGATTACTAAGATAATTTCTAACATGATTAAACCCATTTTGGAGCAAATCGGTTTTTAATTAAACATGCAGATATTGGACACCATTGGACTGGCTCAAGAATATATCCATTCCATTAAGCATAAGAAGTTACATGATTTTATTCTTAAAATGAACTTAATTAAGGGCTATGACAGGGTTGATTGATCATTCCTTCAATTTGTCTTGATTCAAACCGGGCTACCTGTCGAGGTTTCCAATTGGATAATGACATCTATTACAAGTGCAAATTATGCCATCCTTGTCATTGGACATCATACTTCTTTCTTTATAGGGGACATCGGGCTTCATTAAGGGTGTCCCTTGTCACCTTTGTTGTTTCTTCTTGTCATTGAAGGGTTAAGTTTACTAATTAATCAAGAAAAAATGGATAATCAAATCAAAGGTATTTGTTTTTCTCCCTCTCTACATATCTCTCATTTTCTCTTTGTTGATGATGTTTTAATTTTCAGAAGAGAATTAATCCAAGAATGGAGTATGTATTTGGATAATATTAGATCTTTTCGCTCTGCATCACATATGGTTGTGACTTTAGAAAAATCTATGTTTCTTTTTAATTGTCCCGAGAAAGATTCAAAATAGGGTATTTGTGAGTAAGTTTCTAGTTTCCTTCCTTATCAGATGGTCAACATTCATAATGGCTTTAAATACCTAGGGTTTTACTTAAAACCTAATGGTTATTAAAAGGAAGATTCAGGCTAGTTGATAAAAAGGGTTGAAAAAAGAATTAGTATCTGGTCCTTCAAATTCTTATCCTTGGGTGGAAGATTCGTGCCTGCCAACTCAGTTTTACAAAGCATTCCTATTTATTGGCTTTCTCTAGCTATAGTCCCTAGATTAGTTTTGGAAATAATTTGGAAGAGAATGTTCTAGTTCATTTGGTCTGGTAATGTTAACTCTTCAAAATTTCATCTAACCTCCTTGCAAGGCATATATATCTTCTGAAAAAGTTAGGAGGCTGGGATTTGAAACATATATTCTGGTTCAATGATGCGTTGAGTGCTAGAAATATTTGGAGGACAATATTTGGTGATAGTTTATGGAGCGATGTTTTAAAACACAAATATATTATATCTTTCTTTATTTTGCAGTGGATCCGAAACACTCCAAGTCTTAATCCCAATTCTTCAATTATTTGGAAAGGTTTGTACAGGAAATTGTTGATCTTGAAAAAAAGACTGTGCTGGAATATTGGTCGGGAAATTCAAGCTTACCTTGGTATTGACCAAATGGTTGGATTTGGGGATAACTATCAACTATCCCAACAATTAATCTCTTTTCTCCACTCTATGAACATAGAGGTTTTAGCTCAAGCTCGCATGAATGAGGATTATGGGTCCTCTTCATCATATTGCTACAACTCTTCACACTTGAGACTAAGAGGTTCAATGGTTAAAGAATGGGACAAGTATGCCATTTCTCTTAATGCAGATGGGATTAGATTACCTATTGATCATGATTGCTCGGACTAGGAAGACTCAAATGTTATTATTTCTGTAAAGAGGACTTATGATTTTATTATTTCTGAAAATGTCCATATTTCTCCAAAATGGTGGGCTCTAAAATTTGGAAGTGGAAGATACCTGCTAAAATTAGATGCTTTGTGTGGTTTTGTTTGGATAATCATATCCTTATGCGGCATAATCTCATTAAAATAGGATTTAGTGGTGCAGGAGTTTTCCCACTTGGTTTTTCTGCAAGTGAATCAATAAATCATCTTTTTTTTTCCTATTCCTTTCTTAGTAGAGTTTGGGAATTGTGCAGGCAAATTTTAAATTTAAGAGATAATTGGACGAATATCAATTTTCAGGATAGCATGGTGGCATGGTTCTCCAAAAAGACTAAGTAGTGATAACTTCTCATCTTGGTCATTTGGGAAGTTTGGAAAACGAGAAATAGATTTTTTTGAAGGTATCCATGCTTCCTTCCTTCAAGCTTGCTACAAAGCCATTAGTCTTTTCCTTGAGTTCCATAAATCTAGAGTGATTTTAAAGAAAATGGTTCTTATCCCCCCTAGTTTGATGATTCCTATCGGTGGGGTTCTTTGATGGTGCTAAAAAAATGGCTTATATGTGGGGCACAAATCCTTCTTAAAATTAAAATAGATAATTCAATTAGACTTAAACTTGGTGCTAGTGAAGAAACTAATACAAAGGATGAGTTCTTGCATTATGGGGTCTCTTATGGTACAGTAAGAAAATGGGTGTTCAGTGCAATTCAAAGGCAATTATTGAGTGGACCTCTGGGAAATCCAACCTTTCTGTCCATCATCTTTCTCATCCGATGAGTAGGATTATGGAGCTAAAAGAGGATTTCGTTTGGATATCCTTTTCTCATATATATTGGGAGTTCAATGGTGATGTTGATGGTTTATCCAACTGAGGAAGTGGGACTTTTGGATGGGTTCTTATAGTTTGAAGAATCTGTTGATGATAATGTCATTGACAAAGGACTAGTTTCTCTCTTTTAATTTATGCTATTTCTCTCATTATAAGGGAGTATGCAAAAGTTCTTTAATGACTATTCCATGAAATATTGCTCTTAAACCTTTTTTTATTATTGACAATAGTTTTGTATAATCTAAATTGTTTCATTGTGTTGAAAGTATTATGATAGTCATTTTGGAAATAATGTGAATTTTCTCTATATTGAAGCTATGTTTTTGCAGAATTTGTGACAAATATTATGATTGCCTTTTTAGTTTAAGGCTTGATCTCTCTCTTTTGGTTGGATATAACTTTGATTCTACATTTAAATAACAATTAAATTTTTTGGGTTGGAAAAAAATATTAGCCACTTTAATTATGTGATTGTGATAAGGTATTTGTCAAAGTGAAAAGTGTCATTGTGATTGTGATAAGGTATTTGTCAAAGTGAAAAGTGCAGTTACAAAATAAATACATATAACTTAAAATTAAGATTTTAAAATGAAATAAAATTTAATTTTTTAAATAAATTTAATTGATCAAATAAAATAAAGTTAATCGATGATAAATTTAATAATTGAAAACTAAGAAATTGTATTTTGATTTTATATAGAATAAGATATGGTGATTGGTATTCAGCGAGAAGTCGAACAGTTTCGATTAAATGTACTGTGAACTGTAAAAGAACTGCAATTTTATTCTGTATATAATTTTCGTTCTATGTTTTGCTCTCAATAACAACTTTATTTCACTTCCTTCGACATTAATAAATGTGGAATAAGTTGATTGTTAAATGTAAATCGCCTCTCTCAACCATCGATATCTAATTTATGTAGATTAAATAATTACAATGATATTAAATACTTACATAAAAAGCAATAAACGCGCCTGTTCTAAGCGCTGCCACAAATTGTTTCGTCCAGCCATATATTTCCCTTTAGATTCTGCCGATTTCTTCAATTCGTCTGCACCGAGAACTGTGAAGATAAACCTATACAAGAGGTGTAATATATTTGCAGCCATTACTGCCATGATTGCAAGCAAAGTTGCCGCAGCCATTGCGTCGGTCGTCACCGTCGTTGCCCTTGTCAGAATTATTCATGGCTTCCTATGGGAAAGAAGGATTGAAGAATCAGGCTTAATAAAATCACAGGCAATATAACGTCTTCTTTTAACGAACATATACATGGTACTGTGAGTGAATCGGCGACTCGTAATTAGCATGTACGTTTGGCGTTTTTGTCAGTGGAATTTACGAAATAGTGAATATCCTAAAATAAATCAGGTTGCTTTTTAAATTTTAGGTTTACGGTGTAAAAAATCCAATATGAAATATCTGCAAAAATAATAAAAAATTCAATCTCAAAATTGAGATTTTGGTAGAATTCCTTTATCACAAAACCCTAATTTGGATGAAACTATAATTCAATCCCAATTGAAAAAAATCCATTCTTAAAATTGAGATTTTGGTAAAATTTTGAAGAAACTATAATTCAATCCAATTTGAGAAAAAAATCAATGCGATTTTCTTCAAACAAATCTAGAACCAAAACAGAAAGAGAAGAATTCTTCTAAACATGAAACTATAATACAATCCCATTTTTTAACCAATATAAAAATCTAACCAACTATAATTTAATCTCAATTTTATAATGTACACAAAATATCTACCTAAAATAAACTAGCATAAAGTCACTTAGCGACAAACTTTTCCTTATATAATGTATTATAGACCATTAACCAATAGTTCATGACAGATAACTAAAAGAATATAAGATAAAAAAAAATGATATAAAAAATAATTGATAATATAATAAGAAAAATATTGATAATAACATGTAAATAAACATAAATAACTCACAATTAAATCAAATCCAACTATAAACTATATAGATATGATAATATATAAATATATAATTGTTTATAAAAAAATGTAATCTTGACACTCGCTTCGTCTCCTCCCAAATTTTAAAATATAAACGTCTAAAATATAATTTCAATCCTATATGAGAGAAAGACACCAAATTACATGCTAATTATAGTCGTCCATTCCATTCAGTTTGATAGTATTGTAGAGGAAACAAATTGAGAATGTTGACGATGGTTCTATTGATTGCAGACAAATCATAAAAGTTCTGAAATCGAAGCGGAGCAAGTTAGCCAGAACGAGGAAGGTGAAATGTTTCGTTGTCTACTGACAAGTCGAGTTGAAAACCTGTTCGATTCCCAGCTAATTCTTCATAAGACCATGGTGGAGCTGGCTCTGGCTTTGCATTTGAATGATTGTATTATATGGATGCCGAAGGATAGCCAACCTTTTCTGGAGATCACTCACTCTATTAAGCTTCGAACTAGCCAGAGCAGTGCTGATCAACCGGTTATAAGTTTGGCTGATGAAACAGTTAAAATGGTAAATAACTTCATCTAAAACCTTATTTTATTAATCATTCATAAACTCTTATCTATTAATTAACCCTCAACTATGTGTTATCACCAACATTCTTGTAGTTAAACTAGTGTTTTTGTAGTTAAAGTAGTTGTTATTCACTGCCACTTATCCATGCATCTCCTAGAAATTATCCATACATAAGTTATTAGTGATTGTTTATTTAAAATTCAGAAAAAAAAACCCATAAAATCAAATACACTATCTCATCTTACTACAACAATCTAGTAAAAACATCTTTGTTTTTTAGTCCAAATTCTAAAATAAATTTATTTGAGATTTGGGGTGGACCAGGGCCTATGCCTTTTCATTTAGGGATTAGGATGACACAAGTGTAGTGCATGCAAGGACAACCCATAACTGATGAATTGATAACCAACAGTTCATGGCAAATAACTAGAAGAATGTGAGATTAAAAGAAAAACAATATTAAACATAAGTGATAGTTGATAAATCCGTATTCCATCCCATAACTATCTCTTAACCATTTAATTCTTATAGACGTGATCCAACCACAAACTATGTGGGTGTATTAGTTTATAGAATATATTTTTATAAAATATATAACAAAACTTGTTATTTTTCCATCTTACTTAATTTAAATAGATTTAGAGTGCCAGGGATGTAAACTTTTTCATTAATTTTACAGTAAGGAAATTTTTTATTTTCTTATCAAGATCTTGTAATAACTTTATTACTTTCTGTAACAAATTTAGCCTTTAGACTGACTAAGACATCAGATGAAACAACCTTACAAAACCACGAGCACTGTTTATATCCATATTTTGAATAACAAATTCTCCTTGACCTAAATTTAGTTATAGAAAAAAAGTTCTTCTCAGATTACATAAACCGTTATGATATTTACTATTTTGTATGTGATACTAACAGCTTGATATCACACTGAGGTTGGCACCTGCCCTTTTGTTTATACCCATCGCTATGTATAATTAGATCCATGGCACTAAGATAATCAGTCCGTTAATTTTTCCTATAGGGTTTGTTTAGAAAGCGCAAAAACAGTTTTGTTTTAAAAGCTCAAATACATAAAGAATTTCCCTGCTGGATTGTACATGAACCTTGTTAATCTATCCTTATTTTTCTTTGCGTTTATACTGATGAACTTTGTGATGTGCACGGAATTGCTGATGCTTATATAATATACTGTACTCATCAGGTTCTAGAAGAGTTCAGAGTAACAAGGATTCCATTAGAGTCCGAGCTAGCCAGACATAGTTGCACCTGGGCAAGGAGAGATGGTGTTGAAATAGATTATGTTTTTGCAATTAGGCTCCCTCTTCTGAATATTTCTACCTTCTGCTGTGAAATACTAGAACCCAAAGAATCGACCGTGTTCGGAGTCATAGTATTAGTCGTTCCCAAGCAGCCAAAACTTAACTGGGGCGAACGTGAAACGGCCATAGTCGAAGCTGCAGTGGACCAGGTTCAATCTACAATAACTTATCCTTTTGTTATAGCCTCTGCTACATTAATACTAGTATTCCAGTTTTGATGATAAGAAATTTTAACTGTAAAGGTGATTACTGCACTATCTCATGTAAGAGGAGACTTGAAAGAGCGAATCGTTGCACTCGAATTTTCCAAGCAACTTTTGGAAAAAGAAATGAATGACCGAAATGATTTAATTGGAGTAATAAACCACGAGATGAGGACTCCTTTACACGCAGTCGGGGCTCTTATTTCTTTACTTGTGGAGTCCAATCTCGATGAAAGCCAGAAATACATAGTGGGATTTATGCAGAGAAACTTGGAAGCTATATCCAAACTTATGGATACGCTAGTCGACTTTTCAACGCTAGAAAACGATGGCCTTCGCTTGAACTCTCACAGAATTATGCTTCCAGAGCTCATTCGCGTCGCTGAAATTTTGCTTGCGCCCGTTGCCACTGCCAGCGGGCTTCAACTGAGCTTTTCGGGCCACAAAAATTTGCCAAGCACTGTTGTAGGAGATGACATTAGGATTCTTCACGTTTTACTCAACATTGTAAGGAACTTTTTTCTTCTATTTTTAACTGTTTTCAATTAAGCCTACATAATTTTAACTGTTTTCAACTAAGCATTATACATAGAGATTAGACATGCATTTTCTGGGCATTATTTCTGCAAGATATTCACTTGAATTTAGTTATTGCTTATGGTTTCACTCAGAATTATGATTTGCTGTTACTCTCACTGAAACCATAAACCATTTAGGATTGTTCCAACGAATCAATGTAGTTTCACTGAACGAACCCCATTTCACTAAAACAATCTTAATCAGTATTAGCATAATCACTTAAATTGTTTGTGAACACTAATTTAGTGAAACAATCTTAACCAGTATTAGCATAGTCACCTAAAACTGGTTTATAAACACTAAATATATCTTGGTTTAAATACCTTGTGAACGAACTGTTATTAGTTACAGTTAGTATCGTAGATATTTTTTATATATATATTTGTAATTTACTCAATACAACATTTGTAGCTGTTACAGTTATTATCACAAATATCTTTTGATATATATTTGTAATTTATTCAATAATTTACTCAATACAACAGTTGTAGCTGTTACAGTTATTATCACAAATATCTTTTCATATATATTTGTAATTTATTCAATAATACATTTGTTTATCTTTACTTTGTGACCTAAAAGTGATGTTGGCTTAAAGATACCATGGCTTGGTTAAACCATTAAGTTATTAATGAAAACTACATTTTGTAAAACATTGACAATGTCAAATATATTAAATTACTTTTAAGTTTAAAGAGAAATTCTAAAATTGAGTTGTTAAGAGAAAATTAAGATACTATAAGGAGGTCATTAATCTTAATATAGCCAAGATTAAAACGAACTCTCATGCACTCCTAGGCAAACACAGCCTTGGTCTATTCCTAAAACTCCATGGGCTGATTGCTATCTCTATGAGTCCTCTATGAGCATTGAGGATGAAAACCACTTTCTCTTAGAGTGCCTTGCTTACACCCACATTAGATCTGACTTTCATAGTATTAGGTACAATACAAACCTTTATAACCTCCTAACTTGTTAAAACTATAGTGAGCTTGGAAAGCTTCTTGACAAGCATTTTGAGCACATGAACAAGATTTTAAAGTAAACCAAGTATTCAGATAAACCAAAACTGATATTAGTGAATAGTAATCATCATAATCATCATCATCAAAATATGAATTTAAAAGTTTACTCAGTATTATCTTTACTTTACATACCACATAATTTTATAATTTAAAAATTTAACTCAATCTTGTCTTGTCTACTTTACAGACAAGACAATCTTCCCAGTGTCCCACTCTGTAGAGAACCTTGTTTCTCTGACATAATCGTATTTTTAATTGATTGTTTCAAACCACTTGTTGAACAGGTGGGCAATGCCATCGAAATCACCCAGAGAGGGAATGTAAGTGTGGATATTTCTACCGATCTTTTAAATGACGAAGAGAATGGTGCTGAAGCAGGGAACGGCAAATTGGCTTCTCGTGCATATATTCACTTTGAAGTGAAAAGTATGGGCATTGGCATAGATAGCTTCTCAGCATCAGAAGAATCTTTAAGAGAATCTTTAAAGGTAAGTAAACATAACTTAAAATGAGCAATCGAACTTCATTTTTTTTAAATTTAGGGTTATGGTGAGGTGGTTTCTTAGAATTATAAGCGATGATAAGATAGGCACGAAGGTTAATGTTCAACGGGGTTAAGGCTTTCTATGTTTGGATCTATAAATTGATAAGGGTTATTTTGAATAGATTTTGGAAACGTAATGGCTAATCTGCTGTTTATTGTCAGCTTATGAAAGGAAAAATCAGGATTGAGAGTGGAGGTGCGGAACAGGATACGACCTGCAATTTTTGCTTCCAAGTGGAGATTGTTCATGATGACGGGCACCAGTCTTCGATTTTGGATAAAAATAGGGATCTATTCAGTAACCTGCCAAAGAACAATACAATGAATGGGCACAGACATCACGAGCAAGTTAAGAACATGGAAAAAATACAACGGCTATTTTAACGGGTCTGTGTATAACTAATTAAAATGAACTCATACTAAGTGTAAAACATAGAAATATCTACAAAATATTAATAATTCTTTTATTAAATTAATTAATTAAGAGTATGAATAAAATAATGATGATGATGTTGGTTAGAGTCTCTTCACACCAAATAATTAATTATATAGTTATAATTAATTATTAAAACTAATTAATTAGCAATAACAATATTAATAACATTAATATGTTCTTAAAACAGCCACACTAATATATTTGACACATTGATAATGTTTTTTCCTAAAAAATGTTTTTTACTAATATATTCACTTGTTGTCTCTAAGTGTTCAATGATTGTTATCATGATTCTAGGCTACCAAATGGAAAGTTTATTGGGTGGTACATGGTTCAAAGAAGGTAGACTTATGAAGCCAAGAATCACTAAGCTATTGAATGTGTTTCATATTTGCCCAACGATTTAGGAAATAAATTGTAATGCTTTGTCTCTTATTCTTTCCAATGAAGATGAAGCAAATTTTGCATACTAGAGAAGAGTATATTATCAAGATGCGGTATACAAAAATCCACATAGTAGGATATTATCTTGATCTTTGATTTCCATGATCCAAATTCATAAGATTCTCACGGAAACTCAGAATTGTTGAAACTATGACTTCCAAAACACTTTTAATAGAGATGATTGACAGAATATTAGGGACAAGTGATTTCTCTCTCTTGAGAAATGAACCAAGCTTTAAATTGTTGCTCATTTCGAGAAAACAAGTAAACAATGAGCTAGGTGTTTAACTGCTCCCACTTTCTTGCATAAAATTCTCCAAGGATGGTTAATTGTTGTAAAAAACATATCCCATAAACTTGTACCATATTCAATTGGATCATACTTATTCAACACAATGGAAATAACATTAAGACATAACGGTCTCAAGTCTTTCATTCCACCAATGAATAATGGTACGATCTTATATGACTCATAGTGGCACTTCTAATATGGACCCCACTAACAGCTAACATGGGTAATGACAGTATAACAACATTGTAGCAAGTCCTTTTCAAAATTTAATGAAGCACTCATATTTTGGGATTTGTTAGATTCCTCCCATTACTTAATTGCATACTCAAAAAAGCATATAAAGCATTTTGCATGCCCAATTGCCAAGAAAACAACCACATGTGATTAGTTGACATGGAAGTTATCAACATTCCTAAAAATGTTATATATTTGATAGTCTAAAAGGTCCTATTGAAAATTAGTTAAGGTGAACTTCCAACCCTACAATATGGGCAATCTTGATTGTTAGTCAACCACGAAATTAGGTAAGATGAGTGAAACTTATGGCCACATGGAATACGGATAAGCATCTAATTCAATTTAAGCACACCACACAATCCTCAAAGCAATCTAAGCACACAACACAATCTTCCTCTTCCAATGCTCTTGATTTTAACTCCATCCAAGATTGTCCTCTTTTTGTTTTAGGTGTTTATATATCTCTAATTTTATTAGAAGAATGATACATTCTTTACTCATTGCTACATAAGCATGCTCAACACCTTCTCTAACAAGGTTTGATGGAAGCCTTGTTTCATTGATCAATCCGCCAACATTATACCGCTCCCTATTATTAGTTAGAAAGATATGGCAAAGCCTAAATATCATGAAAGCATTTAACCACTAGTAATATTCATATGTTATTTGATAGAGATAAATTAAAAATCAAGCCCAAATAAATGTTTATATTGTGTAGTCTCAAACACTTGTACAAAAGAAAGAAACTTCATAAACATAATAGTGAGAGTTGAGAGTTATTTTACAAACCTCTTGATTACAATTGTTATATGAATCATTGTAATATTGTAAGTACCGATTAATTACAATATATAGAATCCCTCATTGTTTGTATAATATGTGGATTTATACGTTGGAAAAGAGTGAAACTAAATAATTCTAGAGTTAAACATCGAAATGATAACTTGTTTGTTTTTACCTACCACAAATAATGGACCTTGGGGATTAATTAGTGATTAAATAATAACAACAAAATTAAAACTGAAATAGAAAAGATAATTTTTACCTTACATCAATCGATTCCCAATATTTCACTATCAAATTGACAAAACATTTTCCTCTTTGATGTATGTACACATATAATGAAGGGATTCCACTGTTATAAATTACTATACAACATAAACAAACTCGATTCATATTATGAATACATATAACTAGCGAAATCTTGGATACTTCCACAACTGCAGACAACATGTCAAAAGGTGTGTTGTTGATATGGTATACCAAAATATTTGATAGACTAAAAGGTCATAATGAAAATTGGTTAAGGTGAAAATTTGGGCTTATAATATGGGCAATCTTTCAATTGTTATTCTACCATGGAATCATGAATTATGAGTGAAATTTGAGGCCACATGAAAAATGGATAAGCAATTTACTCAATTTAAATTAAAATCTAAGCACAACAAAATCCTCAAAGCAATATAAGCACACAACACAATCCCCCTCTTCCAATTATGTAGTGATTATGTTTTGTCTATGACATTGTTATTTGTGTCATTTTAACTCTCAAGGTTGTTTTTCCAAGCCTTTGAAACTATAAACTAATAATTCAATTCAATTCAATAGGAAATGTATTCATGTTATAATTTATTCCCTTAATTATTCTTCATGCAATGGTCTTGAGTTATATTCATCGCAGCTATCAAGGAGATTCAGTTAATTTCTTGAATTATTTTATCTAAATTTTATGTTTTTCAAGGCTTCATTGTTGATATGACTTGAATATTTATTCATTTTATAGGTGGTCAATCCTTGGAAAAGAAGAGGAAGAGTCTAAAAGCTCAAATGATTAGGTGTTATTACACATAAGTAATTTACTTATGTGTGTTGTGAGTGTGAAAGTGCCTCTTATATTTGAGTGTGTCACTTATGTGTTTGTGAAGTGTGAGTGTGCCACTTATGTAGATGTTTGAGCTAAGCATATGCATTTAACAATTATTTGTGGGTGTGTTGCTTATTTGTATGAGTGACTAGATTATGTTTGTGTATCTCACTTATGTCCAAGAGCATGTCACTTGTTTCCAAGTGTGTCACTTATGTTTGATTTTGTTGTTATTTTGTTGTGAGTGTGCCACTTATGTGGATGCTTGGGCTAGGTATGTGTTTATTGCTTATGTGGATGTGTGGGTTAGGTATGTGTTCATTTCTTATGTGGATCAAGTGTGTGTATGTGTGTCACATATGTGAGTGTGTGTGTGTGTGTGTGTGTGTGTTGTTTATGTTGATCCCACCCCAACACCCCCATAACGAAATCTCTCTCTCAGCTATGGAAATCCCTCATGGATGCATAGAAGGAATATTTCCATATAACGGGCAAAAAAGTGTACATGAATTTCCTTTAAGGAAACAAATTTATGCAATGCTTGTTAGATGTGCTTCCTACAATTTAGAATGTCATATGGTTGCAATGTTTTGGTCATATTTTAAGGAATCTAGTAAAAAAATGTTGCATTCCTCGCTATGTGCACGCTGAGGAAAAAATTGAACCATGTTAGGTTATTTTTGGAAGACACATCAAGAGGAGATTGTAAGACCATTTTCCGTGTCGTTTATGCCCTCATATGGCTGGACTTGGATTGTTCAACAAACTTGAAATTGAATATATGTCATAAATTTCAAAAAAATATCATACATGATGTCTAATGATTTTCCTTTAAAATGGGGGTTTTGTCCTACAATATCCTATCAAACTACCATCTGCAAACATTTCAATTTCTCATTGAAAGAATTTTGATAATATGCTAGTAAGATCCTTCTATCATGTCTAGAATACCTTAGATGATGACTTCATCAACTAAACCCAACCCCTAGCTTGATGATAAAATTAGAACTTGGCGTTACTAAATATAGATCTCACGAAAAACCCCATGCATGAGCTATGAAACACAACATTTAGGTAAAATCAAGAGTTTTTGGTTGGATTTCAGTCAGCCCTATTTGAAAAATTCTTGACCACCAATGCTTTTGTGTATGCATTTTCACACTCCTAGAAAACACATTCAAATCTATGCAATTTTATTTTAGACAAATTATATGCAATACCCTTCAAATCCATTCATGGGTCAATGCATGGCCCTTGAGAATCTCAATAGGTAGAAAATACGATCCACATAAAGCATAAAACACCATGATATTTAGACCAATAGACACAGATTTCTTACCAGAAATGCACCATTCATTGTCATTAATAGACAAATGATAAAAAAAGGGTTGCAGCGATGTTCATGCATCCTAACATAATCTTGGAAAAACCGGATATGTGCCGAGATAAGTCTCTAACCCGCAATTCATCCTCTTCGAAGCAAAGTTGTTCCTTCAAAGTTGTTTATATATATATATATATATATATATATATATATATACTAAAAATCATCAAAATTAGCAATATAATTTTTTTATAAAGCTTCTATTGATATGGGTTAAGATGCATTTATGGTAATACATTTATTGTAGAATTGGTCCTTGCTTTATATAACAAATAGTGTGAAATGTTTATGGAAAATGCTTCATTGATTATTTTGGAGTTAATATGGATGTTTTTGAGTCAATACGGATCTATCGTAATATGTTCATTCTAAAATCTACATTTAGTCTATATTGAAATACTTTTCTAGACTTTGCTTCTAGTCTATAATTAAATAATTTGCATAGATTTTTTTAGGAAAGTTATTTATAGATTTCTTAATGTTAGTTATTTGAATAGAGATGTTTGTTGAGCTAGTAACATGAAGTACAATAAGTTTTTTTTTATTAAATATCAAGAAGGTGATTTTCCATCGAGTCATGTTCTTTATCATGTGGACAACCCATTGCAATACTTGATCAACTCTTATAATGTCATGATATGTAATGTTTAATGGCTAAGTCATTTTGTTAATTACATTGGTTATAATGTCATGAGATGTAACCATTTGGTTGAATACGTTGGTGGTTATGTTGATGTTAGTTATTTACAAGGTATGTTGGTGGTTATGTTGATGTTAGTTATTTACAAGGTATAACCAATATTGTAAGTAAAGACCAACCAAGATTTTAGGGAATTTTCCAAACTAAAATATACAATTAAAGGTGGAATTTGTTATGTTTTTTTATTATTTTAAAAATGAAAAACTTTTGTTATGCTCCTTTGTACTCTTTTACAAACTAAAATGCTTCATTTAATTAATGATAAAGTTGTTTATGTAGCCAAGAATAGCCACTCTCAATGTTATGTGCAAGAATACAACTTGTCAATCAACCTATCAAAATTGTCGCTTTTAGCATTCAATCATCATTTTCTAAGTTAACATCTAGCATAGTTGGTTAAATAACAATAAAAATTAACATTTTACATTACTTCTTAATCAAAATTACTCTTCTATAAATAAAGGATGAAAATAATTTTATTAAATAGTACCCTCGAAAATAAATATGAAAATATATAAATTTTAGCTAATACAATATTAATAAAATAAAAATAATAAACATAAAGGGATCATAATGAATACAATGAATAAGCAAGATAAAACCAAATGATGACCCATTCATTTAAATCTCAACCCTAAATAGTTTAAGGAAATTCGAAAGAGAGACATATCAAGGGTCCCATACAAGTCACATATTATGTGTAAAGTTGGTAAATAGAAACAATAAAAAACATTTTGAACAAGTTGCGGACAATACCACATGGTCAAACCACTAATTGCAACGCCTTCACACAGATTTCCAAAGTAAATACGTATCACCACTAATGCACCAACACATTCCAAAGACGAACTCCATGCGCTGGTAATGGTACGATGGCCTAAAATAGTAGCTCACATGTAGGGTTGGAATTTGTATTCATTTTTACTCGTAAAAAAAAATACTTTTATGTTTCTATGCTCTCCATCATAAAATGTTTCATCTAAAATTGTTTCCTTCAACAATGAAGATTTGATGGAAAACTATAAATTCGATAACAAATTTTTTATTAAAAAATTACCCTTCACTAATGAAGTTTTACTTTTAAAACTACTCTTCTATACTGAATTTTTTATATATGTTTTTATTAATCTAAGGAATTGTATGTTATTATAGGATCCACCACCCCAATAACCTAGCAACCAACATCCTCTGATTGTTCCATAGATTGTTTCCCTTCCTACACGTAATCCCAATAAAAAACATTCCCAACCAATCTACAATTGAGTTAATGCCATGATAGAGGAGTAACATGGAAATAAAATGTTCTTTGGCCCAATTATGTTTTAGTTGAACTAAAAAAACACCTCCAAAATGGAGATTTCTAATTAGTAAATGAGGGTTCACATCATTTTTGTATCAAATCAACAATGAGGAAAAGAGGACAAGTACACAGAGCTATAAAAGAGGACAAATATAAGAACAATCTCACCATATCGTTGTAGAAGATTAATATATTCCTATTTCTAGTTATGATAGTTAAGCTCACTACAAATTCTTGAAATAAAGCTCTAGAATATTATTTCTTAAAAATAGACATCTCTTTAATGCTATTAGTTTCTAGACCAAGGTTATAGTTATAATCTCTCATTTCTCAACCCAAGGCTCTTTATTCCACCAAGGGGGGATTAATGAGGATTTGCAACAAATCGCCTTAGCTAATAGCCACTATGGGAATTTCAAAGAGTCCTTGATTGACTCTATAGAAGTTGAATATGGTAGTTCTCACCATTATTTCTTACGCTCACTTCACTCCCTAACTCTCACTTTATGTCTTCTTCAAAACTTAATTATTCGAAACCTTTAAGAGGGGAGAGTGGGAGTGGGGTCACATTTCATGGCTTGGGTGCTACAATAATACAAACAGTGATACAAACACTAGGGGTTCTTTGCCTCATTGAATTCTTGGCACATGTTGGGGTTTACTTACAGTCGATCATAATTGCAAGAATAGATTTGTGAAATGGATAAACGTCACTAACTCACGAGTCACAAGTTAGGCATAATGGAGCTAGGCATGTCACTCAACTCATAAGAAAAAAGGAGCTTGAATGTGAAAGGAAATCCAAGAAAGGGAATCATAAGTGTTTTAGTTGTCGAGTGTAGTCTCTTTGCCAATGAATTTTTGAAAAGAAAAAGAAACAAATCATCTAATTTATTTTTAAATTGCTATCAAATTTATAAAAAATGAGGAGAGAAACTGAAAAAGAATCAAGCCTCACATTACATAATCTATTCAAGAGCAAACATGTCACTTACACAAATTGAAATTGGGTGGGAAGGGTAGCAATGATTTCTCCCAAACCACCCAAGCTATAACCAACCTAATTGATAAAAATATATATTAGATACATAATATTTTACGATTTATACATAACACATTTTATAAACATAGATATTGTAAATATTGTTTTCTTATCTACACTTTTAAACTTCATATATTAATTTATACACATTTTATATAATACTATTTAAATATAACGAACCAATTTTTTTTTAATTACAGATATGGTTTTCGTATCTACAATTTTATATGGTTTTATTATAATGATTTATGTTTTCATATATTAATTATATAAGTTTTGTTATTAAAAAATTTAAACTTCACATAGATCGAGTTATACATTTCATGTTTATGAAATAGAATTTATTAAGTGACTAAAAATTATATATATTTATATAATATATATATATGATTTCACCTTAAACTTACACGTACCTCCGTTAAAGATTTGAGGGTTCAACATTGAAAGAGTACTTAAGAATTGGGAGTCGTAAATGGCACATTATTGTGAGCGGTCACATCCGACCTTGTTGATCGTTCGATCGGTGTAAATGGTCGGTTCCGACCTTGTTGATCGTTCGATCGGTGTAAATGGTCGGTTAAATGGGTCTCCCGAACACTCTCTCATCCCTATACTATATTCTACAGCTAATAAAAAAACAATTATGATGGGTAAAAATTAGTTTAAAGTAAAGAAAAAATGATGTCATGGATTGTTTGTCGGATTTTTAAAAAATTAACAGTTTTTTGACGGAAAAAAATGCCTTGTTTCCCGTCACATTCCAATAGCATAGAGAGCTTCTCGTGTTAATGTAAACACATGATTGGATGGAGAAGTTTACATATTGTGCATGTAAACACGTGTTGTCCAAAGTCTGACATTTTGGACAAAGATGTATGCGTGCATGTAAAAACTTTGTGTGATGAATATGCGAGATTTTTCCAAAGCGTTTTCTACGACATAATTTGTTCCTTCACAACAATGCATAGGGTTGTTCTCACGACTTTAGATGTTCTTTGTTCATGGAGTCGTTGACAGTGAGCATGCTTTCTGGTATGGATACAAGTTATCTCATGTTAAATCCATTTTCATTCTGTTTACAGGACCGTTTAAGAGGGCATGTTATTTGGTAGAGTAACAACTTTAATGTTTCAAGAGGTTTAACACTTGGCAACTAACAGGCAACATGTTATTTGGTAGAGTGACAATGAGTGTTACAGTGTTTCAAATCGAACCTCGGCGAATAATACCTAACGGCATAAAGATATTTCAAACAAATGCAATACGATGTCCAAACATATGTCCAACCATTTTCTGTATTTGAAATTTTGTCTTGATAATAAAAAATATATACATTACGAACATTGGAACACTAATTACACTTTAATAAAAAGTCATGATTGGAGTTGAAGTTAAGCTAATAGTTGTATCATCAATGAAATTAAGCTCATAGTTATATCTAATGATGAAATAGTTGAAATTAAAGTTTAATTTCTATAAGGAACTTTACTTGTCACATGTTAACTAAGATATATATATATATATATATATATAAAATTATTAATTATGAATTTTGGAGGACGCCCATATAATCAATATGGGCACTATACTTGTCTCATTGTTGTCGGTAGATGAAAAAACATAGATAGTATTCCACTCCAAAATTCTAAGATATATACAACTATCGACTCCTAAATGCCAAATGCACTTGGACTAAGCCTCAAGTGATTAGAGTTAAAGTTAAGCTAATAGTTGTAGAATCATTGGAGTTAAGCTAATAGTTGCATCTAATAGTTAAGCTAATATTTATCCAATATAACTGTGATTAGAGTTGAAGTTAAGCTAATAGTTCTAAAATCATTGGAGTCAAGCTAACACTTGTATCTAATAATCGACAGACGGAGTTAAACTCATAGTAGTATCGAATAATCGAATAGTTGAAGATTAATTTTAGTTTTTACAACTATCACTAACTGTACTTATTACATGTTAATTAAGATATTTTTTTTTAAATTATTAATTATTATTTTTGGATGATGCCCATAGAATCAATCTAGAGAGTACACTTGTCTCATTCTGGTCCATAAATGAAAAAGCATAGATGGTAGTCCACTCCAAAATTCTAAGATATATAAGCTTATCCACGTACTTAATTAACTATAATAATTAATAAAATAATAATAATATATATTTATAATTTTATATTTAGTTATTGATTAGGTTTGGGGATGGTTAATTATATTTAACTATTTTGTTCCTATTTTAAAAATGGTTGACTATAATTCACAATGATTAATAGTGGTAAAGTATGATTGACAATTGTTAACTATGTTTGAATGTTATTAACCATGTTTGATTATGGTGGATTATTGTTGTCTATATTTGATCATGAATGGGAAACTTAGAACACGGTTAACAATAGTTGACCATGGTTTAACCATGGCTCATGAAGGTTGACTATGTTTACCATGGTTGCTTAAGTTTGACCATGGTTCATTGTGTTTGACCACTCAGTTGACATTGGATAAATGTGGTAGAGTGTGGTGCACAATGGTTGACCATTCTTTGGACATATTTCACTATGTGTGACTATGTTTGAGAAAGTTAGACCCTAGTTAACAATAATTGACTATGGTTCCAGCATGGGCAATGAAAGTTGACTAAGTATGACCATAGTAATAATAATAATAATAATAATAATAATCTATTTTTAAGGTCAATGCCAAGTTAGACACCAATTTGGTGTATGAAACTCTTTGTTTGTAGGACAAAGGAATCTCCCTCTACCTAGTATACAATGATTGACAATTATTTAACATTCATAATCCACCTTTATCTTATATAATCATAATTAACTTTACTTTTAGATTATAATATATTTTTTTTAACCATGAGACTATTAAAATATGATTGTATCATTATTATTTTTTGCCTTTTTTTAACTTAACATAAACCATTCTTGACAATAATTAATTATGCCAAAGACATTCTTTCATTAAAAAAAACTGTGCCATGCCACTGTTCACAGTTCCTTGTCTATTCAACTAACCATATTCGCCTACATGTCCATTGGTTTTGTCATGTTGTTTACGCAATCTTCCAGCAGGTGCATATCGGTATGCCACTGTATGGAGTTTCAGAGATAAGGGTTACGGGCAATGGGGTTTGACCAGACACTTTTTGGCGGGGTTTTAAGATGACTGGAATCCACATACACATACTAGGGCTAGGGTTGGTGATTTCTAGCCCCAGATCCGATGATGTGAGCTATCCGGGCAGATGTTGCCTTCTTTGGTTAGTTGTATTGGTCTTTTGTATACGAAAATTTCGAATAAATTTTAATTTGTGAATATTCTTTTTATGTGTAATATAGATAAGGGCTAATTTTGAATTTCTTTTAAAAAAGCCAAATTTTAATTATTCAAACACTCGAAATAAATACCTTTCAATTTCATACTTCCTAATTCAATTTTATAGAAATAAAAATAAGCCAAAGAGAATAAATATGCAAATATAATAACAACACTAGATTTATCCTCGAAAACCCCTAGAGAAAAACTAGCCATCAATAATAGATCTATTATTGGGCCTTGGCCAAACAAGGCCAAGCCCACCAACAGTGCATCTCTTGCTCACTTTGGCACGTTACAATGGAGACTTGCAACCCTGTAAATCTGGTTCTTTACATGCAAATACAACTAGCAAGACACCATAGGCTCCCAAAACCACTTGCTCATTCTTGATTCAAGGTTAACCCTAACACAATTTAAACATTAATTAATTAATTCCAAATGTAAGTAGTGGTAAATAATTATATTTACTTTGTTCTTAAAATAATTAATAACTAAGAGTTTTTTCTCTTACACTAAGTGCATTATATTTTTGTTTGATTCAAGAGTATTTTTGGTTATATAAAATATGTTAAAAAAATGAATGTTTTTTTTTTAAGTTTAAAATTAAATGATTGATATTTAATATTTCATTAAAATTATTGTATATGTTTAAGTATATATAAATGTTATACATTTTGTTGTATACTTAATTAAAAATATTTTATATAAGAAGTTTATTTTCGTATTTTATTTGTATTGGATTTTTTCGTTAAGTTTTTTTACTGCATAGAATAGTGTCCGTACTTGTACTCAAATTATGGTACTATATGTCCTTAGTTGTATTCTAATTATGTTACCATGCTCGAATTATGATACTATGGTTGAAAGGGACACTAAATTATTTGCCATATTTTCGAAAATCTTGAATTCTGAGGGTAAGAATTGTTATTATGCAATTGTTCGATCAGAATGCTAGAAAATACCTTACAGTATTTTCCCTCTAAAATGGGCTAGGTTTCTCCCCTTTAATCCTCTGTTGTATGCTCATGCACCCTCTTGGAGTTTCCACTTTGAGAAATTCCAAAAAAGAACTCATCTAATTTTTCATCACGATTCACTATCATTGACTGTGATGGTGTATTAAGTAGTCTGCCACTAGGTGGTTACTGATCGCCATGCCAGGGAGCTTATGACGGATGAGAAATTGAGCCCCCGTTGTACTCTCATGGCACTTCAGACCTAGAGGAAAATGATCTCGGGCCAAATTGAGAAGAAGCGTCAAAAAGTATGGGAATTTGCGACTTTAGGAAGACTTGTATGAATGGAGTAGTATAAGCGCTAACCAAAATGTCCTCGACTAGCCAGAATTCGGTAGAGCAATTTGTTGAAGTAATAATTTAAACATTTTAAATTACGATTTCAACCATCTGCATCGTTTTAAAATGGGTCATTTAGTCTAAACAACTAAAAACAACTAAATTTGATTGCAAAAATTAAGAAATTACGAAAAAAAACAATTTTCACAAACAATTTTAACAGGTTTCCATCACAAATTTGCCGAAAAATCAGACGTTTTAGTTGTCTTTTATCCTACTCATATATGAAGAAGACTTGTTAGAAGGAAAAAAAAGATAAAGGCATGGCAACACTCAAAATTGAATCCTTCACAACCCTTCCAAAGGGTTCTAGCCCTTAAAATTGCACTTCAAAAAAAAATTAAAAATCTCAATTTTGCCCTTCCAATCAAGAGGGGCATAATTTATATCAACTTTTCAAAAGAAGGGCAACATTTGAAATTACCCATCCATATAAATTTGTCAATATGTTGAAATTCCTATGCTATAAAGTTCAACTCGTCATTCAAAATATTGGAAATATGATAAATTATAATCACCCACTCACTCATGTCATGCACTCACTGCTTAGTTGTGCAAGATGGCCAGAAATCATTGATGACTACGAGGCACTAGCCATCAAGATGTGATTCTGACTACCAAGTCACTTAGGGCTGCAATCTAAAGTGTGACAATGTGTCAACAACTATCACTATAACAAAAAAGAACAACTACTAGGCCCAAAACGAGTTCAAAACTTTGTGCCTACTATCTATGTGAACCTCGATACCAATTTCCACTCTTTTTCGTCAAAATGAAATTAAAAAGGCTAGTTTGATAAGTCCTCCTCTACAATAATTCATTTCTTGCATGAATATCATGGACTCACTACAACTATAAGCAAATACAAATAATGGCATGTAGTTAAGATCACAAATTGCAGAGAGGTCGATTTATGCATTGCTATAGAGAGGTGTCATTGGGCACATGATATGGAGAAATAATGGTTATTAATGAAATGAAAAAAAAATGGTTGGCTCAAGAATAGTCTTCAATTTGATGGGTGGCATGATCATGATGTAATCTCCCTCCATCATTTCAAACATTTGTCCTCAACACCACTGAAATACATGTAAAAATTACTTGTCTGTACATCCTCTTCTCTTTAAATGTTCTTCTCTTTAAATCCTCATCTCATAGTCATAACTAAGGATTATTATGCATGCAGATCCTCACCTTCTGATACGAATTGATGCAAAAAATAAGAGATAACTATAATTAAGTCTTATATTAAATTTACCGTATATAAGTCTTTAATTAACACTATCAACTGAGATTTGACAAGTTGGATTGTTGTGATATTCTTATTTCTCCTTACCGATTTGATTTAAGGCATTCTTTGAAGGTGAAGTCCAAATTTCTATCCATGGCTGTTGATTCAGTGAATCGTGGAATGGTATAATTTTTTCTTAGGTGCCAAATCCTTATCATTCTTACATCTCTCAAGCTTGGATTTCACCTGAATGCCCCAATATGGTTATGGCATAGTGTATGTAGTTTTTTTGTATAATGAAAATACAATAAAATAGTTGTTATGTTACTGAACTCTAAAATTAACGATACACATATGACAACTTAATGCGTTCAAAATAAGTTTTATTGAAAATATATCATTTTTTTAATGTAGATATTAAGGAGTGCTCAATTGTTTAAAATTGTAAAAATTTTAACAAATAATATTTGTTTTTTACATTTTTTTGGTGAAAAGGTTCAGTTAATTTATACTCGTCAATTAAAATAGAACTATTTATTTTTCTCTCTAATAAATACCCTTCCAATTGAAATTAAAACAAATTTGAGACCAAAGGAGTCCAACTCAAGTGCTCCGTGTTCCCTCCAAAGGAGTACTAGATAGTGCGCGTGCTCTAAAAGCATGAACATGAACTCCTTGCTAGGCGCATGTGTGCCTGCTTCTCATCTAAAGAGTGGGAGATTCCCTTATCTAAACGAGATATTCTTCTCATGGGAAAATAATGGAAGCGTCAACTGATCAAGAGAGAACATCATCTACCTGCCGAATGTAAGCAGTTATGGCCACAACCTGGACTCTCGGTTACATGTTAAATTTCCAAGAGCAATGTGCTATAAGTGGATAAAAACCGTTGATGGAACATTGTTTTGCTGACGCATGCCATTCCTGATTCCCACACGCAGCTTACCATTTTCACTCCTCTGAATATGAATACCCCTTTGCCTCGATTCTTTTGGAACTAACAAAGACTCTCGAGCCAGTGGTAAGTAAATACCTCCTTTGTTGAACATGAAAGATATCTTGGAAATGCCATCCACCTCAATACAAGTCCTCTCTAACGCCTTGTTAATTTCCATAACTCCTCTTTTGCAATTTCAAGCTCTTGGTAGACATTCTTTGCTGTGTAAACGTGTACCACTGGATTAAAGAAACTCCCACAGCAAAGAAAAAAACACACATGAGATTCCAGATGCTCAAGAGCATATGCTCGTATCTCTTCTCCTCCTTTGAATTTCATCCCAGTTAAAAGCAATAATTATGACCACTGCACTGGATGATACAATCGGTATCTCAACTAAAATAGCAAGTGAAAATAGCCACTTCTCTTCACAAACTGAAATATGATACATTTGACAGCTCAACGCTCTTCTATCTGACCTGTTGTGCACTTCCTATGCTACTTCGTGGGCTCTTGTCGTGGTACTTGGACTGGTGTGTTGGTGGCGCTGCGGCGCACTCTTGGGTTTCTTCTTTGATTCTCTGACTACGTGATTAGTGTTTCTCCATCTTTCAGATTTCTAAGCTTCTTATTTTGCTTTATTTTTGCGCATCTTTTCGACTCCATATTTGATATGAATGAGTTGGAAGATTAGAGAGTTCTTGAGTGTAACTATTTTTGTAAGTCAGTTTTCATCTAGGAGGAAGCTATGAGAAAAAAATCAACCCCAACGCACTAAGAGAAGGATTCTCATCTTTGTGTTTTGGCATTATGATAAACTAAGAACCGATTCTGTTAGGGTTAATATTGAATCGGGATTGAGTCTAAGTTGGTTTAGGTCTGGCACATGGTTTGGGAACATGGTTTGTTGTAGCCCATGGTATTGTCCCATGGTATTGCATGTGATTAAACCTTTATAAGGCTTGAGGAGGCTCCATTGTAAAGTGGCCTGAAGGTGAGCTTGGCCCGGATGGCCGGTTTTGGCCATGTAATGAAGATCTTCATTGATGTTGGTTTTCCCCGCATGAAATTTCCAGGGTATATTGTGTGTCTATATGTGGTTGCTTGTTATAATGTTTATTTCTCGCTCATATTGTTATTTAATGATGCTTGTTTTAACCTAACAACTGGTATCAGAGCTATGGTTTGGCTTGGTTATGCTCGTTAGTGTTTCTATGTTGAATCAAATTGTGGGGTGCATGTTTGGTGGTACCCGAAACCCTAGCAGTAATTTTTTGGTCCATGTGAAACTTAGTCGTAGGCAAGTTTGGATTTATCTGGATGCTAAAAGCACAAGGTATCCCTCTTATGCGCAAATAATGGATGTTGCATCAAGTGTGGAATGAACCACTAGGTAGGTACGAGGGTGGCAGGTGTACTCGTAGCCTAGCTTGATGTGGATCGGAGAGGTTGAGTCTTCGATTGCGAGAGAAATGTGAGATGGTTTAATCTCGGTTTTGGGACCAAGATTGATGAGCCATGTATGTGAAGAGAATTCCTAGAGAACTGGCAGTTACAGCGACCGATGACCCATGTAATTCGGTAGATGGATTTTTCTTTATATGGACATCAATGGCAAAGTTTGGATGTAGGTAAAAAGGGAGCATGACAAAAGATGAGCAAGAAAGCGAACATGGAAAGCTAGAGGATGAAGCAACGGATGGTGATGGTGTAGTCATCATGAAGGCACATAAAAAAAAATGTAATGAATCATTTTGCATGTAAATGGGCATATGGCTGTAAGACCTAGTAAGGCATGCATACCCCTGGTAACTCACAGGTAAAGTCGGGAGATAGACCTAGGTGATAGGGGGTGTATGTAAGATTCCTCGGTAAATATTTGAGGGGAGTTGGTGATTACTCCAAGTTAAGTTTAAAGGGGGGATTGTTAAGGTTAACCTTGACTCGGGATTGAGTTAAAGGTGGTTTAGGTCTAGCACATGGTTTGTTGTAGCCCATGGTATTGTCCCATGGTATTGCATATGATTAAGCCTTTATAAGGCTTGAGGAGGCTCCATTGTAAAGTGGCCTAGAGGTGAGCGGTGGCTAGCTCATTTGACCCAGATGGTCGGTTTTGGCCATGTAATGAAGATCTTCATCAGTGCTGGTTTTCCCCGCATGGGGCTTCCAGGGTATATTGTGTGTCTATATGTGGTTGCTTGTGATAATGTTTATTTCTCGCTCATTATTGCTAATGTTGTTCGTTTTAACCTAACAGATTCATGATATGTCCCATAATCTACTTTGTCGCTTAGAGCTTAGACATTGAGATATGTATTCCATATACACAAGATATAAACAAACATTTGCATTAGGAGGTGCAAAAGAAGGCCTAGAGAATAAATATATGGAAAGTGAAAAGCAAGGTTTAAATTAATAATAATTTGTTTTATATTAATATTAAGGAAAATATATTTCATGCAAACAACAATACATTGCAAAATAGGAAAACACATTTACTACTAGTAATAAAGGATACTAAAAATGTCATCATATAACAAATATATAGAGAAAAAATAAGATATTATAGCTTTTCATAAGATAGGAATTGTTAGTACTTGTGCTAAAATTTGAGCATTTTTACATATGCATCTACACTAATTTTCCTGCAAAAGTTTAGACCAGTGAAAGAAAGAGTAAGGTCTGAAAGATTTCCATATCACATGACTTTGAAGGATATTCGGATGGGGTTTCTATATGTTCTAAGTGGGTTTATTCATTGCTTTGAATTGCAAAATTATTGAAAATCCCGAGTTTTAGCCTTATAAATATGCCTGAATAAGAAAAATCTAATCAAGGTTAAAGGTTGACCTGAATGGATGACCTAGATGCACAACGGAGAAGATCAAAGACAACAAATCATTTCCGCTAAGGAAAAATAGGGAGACAAAAATGACCAATTTTGGTTTTAAAAGTTGGTAAATCCGCCTTCCGCTTTCCGATATTTTGCGGAAATGAAAAATCAAAAAGCGAAAGATACATAATTTGGTCATAAAAAAGTTAGAATCTCACTTTCCGCGATCTGCAATTGTCTGGAAAGCTTCTGCTGAAGATCAACAATTCAAAAAGGAGAAGAAATGCAGAATCAGAAAGCGGAAATAAAGAAATTTAGTTATGAAAAGTTGGAATCCCTCTTTCCTCTTTCCCCTAGACCTTAACACGTCTCCACTTTGATCACAGATCAACGGTTCAAAATGCTTTCGCATTTTTAATCTCAGATCAACGACTCAGAAAGGAGCAGAAATGCGAGAGCGAAAATATAGAGAATTCGGTCATGGAAAGTTGGAAGCCCACTTTCCGCTTTCCGCCAGCCTATGAGATCGACGGTTCAAAGAGCTTCCACACAGATCAACGGCCCGGAAGGGAGTGAAAAGGAGGAATCGGAAAAATAAAAAATGAGCATCGTGAAAAGTAAGAAGCTTGCTTTTCGCTTTCTGCAGCCCACAACTTGATCTCAAATCAACGATTGAGAAATTTTCTGTCTGAGATCGACGGTGCGAAAAAGGGAAACATGCGCATGGGATAACTAGATATCTCAATATGCGAAATTTGGCAGACCCTGTAGCTTTCAATGACCCATAAATATCCACGACGGAGCTGGATTCCGCTACCAGAACTAGCATGAGAAAACAAGCTTTTCATATCTACAAAATTCGGTACGAGGCGCAGGATTCAACGGCCTAGATCAAGACTTTATCTAGATCCACGGTCGATATCCATTCCGCTGATGCAAAATGCATGGAGAAAGTAACATTTGAAATCAGCGGAATTTGGTAGACCTCGTGACATTCAACGGCCTAGATCAAAGAACGATCAAGATCCATAGATGAGAAAAATTCCATTGCCAGAAAATGTGAGGAGAAATTAAATTTTAAAATCTGCGGAATTTAGATGCTCATGGCTAAATCCAAGGCATGTGTCTACACAACATGGTTTGATCAAATAGATCAACGAATGGGAAAAAATCCGCTAGTTCAAAGTATTGTTGGTTTAATTTTACAGAACTCAATGGAATTTTACAGAGTCTGCAAGTCAATACACATGTAGATGCATCCGAATGTTTTCTAAACAGATCCACGATCCAGAAGGATGTCGCGGGCGAAGGTGCAAGGAAGATAAGAATTACAAAACTGACGAAATGGAGCTAAAGGGTATATGAAATGGATGGTGCATATTTCATTTGGGAAACATCAACGGTCCAAAACAATTTTGCTGGTTGAAGATGCATGGATGAATGAAATTGTTGAAGGCTGGTCGAAGATCCTCTGAATAGCCATTTTCATCAAGTAGGCCTAAGTCCCAGGTGTAAAATTTTCTCAAATTGATCCACCACACGTATTCCAACGTTCTTTCTTGATTTGTTTGTGATCATGGTGAATCTGCCATATCAGAATTTGTTAGGATTTTGTGTGTGTCGGTTTGATTCCCATATCAGAACTAATTTTGACTCTATTTTGAGGTTGGTCTCATGAGCTTAGTACTCTATAAATGTAACCTCTACCGAAGAGTAAAGGGTTTGACATTCATATTTTGAAGCCTCTGTGCTTCGTTTTGTAGCTCTGCAACTTTCTTGAAGTATTAATGAAAAGTATTTCATGAGTGTTTGAGATTCATCACGGTGTCCAATGTTCAGTCTGTGTCCCCCTGTATGCTTCATTTCCACGTTTGTGTAGTTTCTGCTAATGAGTTTCTAGTTGTATGCAAGGAATTTTTTTTATGTTTAGCGATGCCTGCATCAGATAACGTGTTTGTTATGTGTTTATGATAAATGTCTTGGAATTCATCCTCTGTTAGATGCTCCATTTCAGTTATCAAACTTTATTGTTTCTTATGATAAAGGTGTTTCAGGAGATTCATCCATAGATAGGTGCCTCTTTTCTCATTGGGCTTCTTCTCATTTCCCCCTGCCATCTCTCAAAGATATTTTGTTGAATATTAACACTTATTTTACCTCAGATAACGAATGTTATCAATAGTCATTATGTTGTAAGAACTTGAATGTTTCAATCTTTGACTCCATTTTCCAATGATGTCGTCTATTTATATGTCTTACACTCTTTAAAACCCAAACAACCCATTCCCTTCAGAAATATAGCCTTCTGAATGTTTATTTAAAACTATATGTGTATGTAAATGTTCTTGTGACAAAGAGAGAGCCCTCTCTGACTGTATAGGCTAGAATACAGTCTAAAGATTGGTTTGAAATGGCTACCCTAGTGATTCTCCTACCACAACCATAGGAAAATTATTGAGTGATAACATCTTGGTGTCATTGTCAAGGACTAATTCCTAATATCTCCTCATGGCAATGACATTGTTCTAGTTCTACAACCTGGTTGAGCAACCAATTATAGACACATGTTGGTTGTATATTCTCTCACGATTCCACTCAAAGCTTTTGGAAAACGACTCCACTGGAAATACTAGCGGCGAAGAAGCTACAAAAAGTTTCAAGTTTAACTGTTGATGGTGAACAACGATCAAACACCAAGAAGGTTGCTCATCTTTCACCTAGAGACTCCACCTTCAAAGAATCCAGTCTTCAGAATTTCCTATGGCAATTCTACTAGGGAAATGAGCTCATTGCAAAGACATAGAAAAGCATGGTGAAAAAATAAGGTAATCAAGTGTGAATCTTCTCCAAGATATCTTATCATTTTTTGTAAAAAAATTCCTATCATTTCCTAAGCTTGTAAAAGGAATTTCTCATTGTTTATTGCACTCAAAACAAGGCCATGGACTTACCCATGTATATCCTTCTTTAAGAACTGAAAGTACCTCTTCATCTTGTACATATGATGTTAACCAAGATCCTTCAGTTGAGCCACATAAGAACAATGATCATCCCTGTAAAACTCATGGTGCTACAGTTAAAACTACATCATTTTCTGAGTCTCTAGGTAGGAATCTCCAACCCTTGTCTGATCGAGAAAGCCCCCTATTTCCATCTAAATTAGTGTCAATAAACTCCGTTTCCACAGAGCAATTTGCTACCATATCCTTATTCCCACCACTTTAGAGCTTAGGAAGCCTTCATCATTCAATTTTACAGTCCTTCATAGCTCCGCAGTTCCTCACAGCAGATTGATTATGTATGTCACACTAGTTTCAATTCCTCTTGAAAACCCTGTTATAACCATGGGAAAGGCTAAAAGGTTTGCACCTATAGTTATCCCTGCTGCTCTTCATGACCTCCCCCGGAGATATGCCCAAAAACTCAAAAAACATAATGGGGAGAGGGGCTATTCAGCTGAGGAACACTTGGGATGGTTTTCAGACTAGAAAAACCTGGAGGAAGAAGACCATACGGATATTAAAGTCATATTGTTTTCCCAAATTCTTGCTGGAGAAGCAAAAAACGGTTCACAAATATTCTAGACAACTCCATTTTGAAGTATCAAGCTTTTGAAGAATATTTCAAGAACAAATGGGAAGACAACAAAGACCCCAGGAAGTGTTTGTCTCAATTCCATTCCATGAAAATGAGGGAGAGTGAACCTGTCCAGGAGTTTTCTGACAGATTTATGAAAGTAAATAATTCTCTCCCTACCCAGTTCAATCCTCCCCCTGGTTCTTCCCAACTCCAACATGTTGAAGCTTTTGATAGTGAATTTACCTTATGGTTGAGTGAAAGAAAATAAGCCTATCTAGCCGATATGATGAATGATTTCATAGAGATAGAGATAAACCTGGCTGCTGCTAGAGAGAAAGGGAGAGAAGAGGGAGAAAGATGAAAGGATAAAGAGCCCACATGACCTTCTTCCTCTAACTCACAAGAGGTCAGGATGGACATGTTGATGAAAACCATGGAAAAGTTTATGGAGAGACTCAGTATGGACAATATACCACCTCCCATAGAAAACCAAGAGAAACATAATAGAAACTAGAATTTTAGAAGACCCCTTCCTCCTCCAAGAAATCAAAGAATTCCTGAAGACCAACAAATCAGACAACCTATACTATATAATTATATTGCTGACAAGGAAGGAGAATATCCAATGGAAAATCAAAATCATCACTTTGATGATATTGATTTCAGGATATACCTTACTGAAGAAGGGCATAATTTCTTTGCTCAAGAAGAGGACGGTCATATGTCAAAGATAGATTCATAGCAAAAATCAAAAGAGAATGAACAACCAGAATATGCTTTGCATTCCAATCCTTATTTTTATGAAGATTACAATCAACACGATGAGAGTAACTATTTGCCATTGTGTTATGCCTCATTTGAATTTTTGGAACAAATATTAAAAGTCTCTAAGCAAATACAGAAACTTAAGGATATGGCATTTTCAAAAATAGATAATGAAAAGGACAAGCAAACATGCAATCAAATGGGCATTCATGCAATCATGAGGAAAACAACAGTTTTCCCTAAGGGGTTAAACAACAGTTCACCAACCCAATGGATCAGGCACTTGGTCTACGAGGTTCTTTGTTACCTCACACAGAGGATAGCATCCCCGAGAATGATAGAATCCATATACACAAGATATAAACTAGCATTTGCATTAGGAGGTGCAAAGGAAGGCCGAGAGGATAAACATATGGAAAGCGAAAAGTAAGGTTTAAATAAATAAGTATTTTTTTATATTAATATTAAGGAAAATATATTTCATGCAAACAAAAAAAATTGCAAAATAGGAAAACACATTTACTAATAATAATAAAGAATACTAAAAATGTCAACATATAACAAATATATATATAAAAAATAAGATATTATAGCTTTTCATAAGATAGGAATTATTAGTACCTGTGCTAAAATTTGAGGATTTTTACATATGCATCTGCACTAATTCCCCTGCAAAAGTTTAGACCAGTGAAAGAAAGAGTAAGGTCTGAAAGCTTTCCATATCACATGACTTTGAAGGATATTGATGGAGTTTCTATATGTTCTAAAGGGGTTTATTCATTGCTTTGAAATGCAAAATTATTGAAAATCCTGAGTTTTAACCTTATAAATATGCATGAATAAGAAAAATATGGTCAAGGTTAAAGGCTAGCCGGAATGGACAGCCTCGATGTACAGTGGAGAAGATCAAAGGCCGCAAATAATTTCTTCCAAGGAAAAATTGGGAGCGAAAAAGCGAGAAATGGCCAAATTTGGTTATAAAAATTGCTAAATCTGCTTTCCGCTTTTTGATAATTTTCGGAAAGGAAAAATCGGAAAGAAAAAGATACAAAATTTGGACGTAAAAAAGTTAGAATCCCTCTTTCCGCGATCTGCAGGATCGACAGTCCAGAAAGCTTCTTCCAAAGATCAACGGCTCGAAAATGAGCAAAAAGGAGAAATTAGAAAGCAGAAATACCAAAATTTGGTTATGAAAAGTTGGAATCCCTCTTTCCTTTTTCCGCCAACCCGTAACTCGTCTCCACTTTGATCACAGATCAATGGTTCAGAATGCTTCTGCATTTTTAATCTAATATCAACTGCTCGAAAATGAGCAGAAAAGAGTGAGCAGATATACAAAGAATTCAGTCATGGAAAGTTGGAAGCTCACTTTCCACTTTTCGTCAGCCTGTGAGATCGATGGTTCAGAGAGCTTCTACACAGATCAATGGCCCGAAAGGAAGCAGAAAGGTGGAATCGAAAAAATAAAAATTGAGCATCGTGAAAAGTCGAAAGCCCGCTTCCCACTTTTCGCAGCCTGCAGCTTGATCTTAGATCAATGACTGAGAATTTTTTTGTCTAAGATCGATAGTGTGGAAAGGGGAAACATGTGCACGGGATAAGTAGATATCTCGATATGCGAAATTTGGTAGAGCCCACAGCTTTCAATGGCCTAGATCAATGACCGATAAATATCCACGACGAAGGTGGATTCCGCTTCCAGAACTAGCACGGGAAAACAAACTTTTCAGATCTATGGAATTTGGTATGAGGTGTAGGTTTCGACGGACCAGAACAAGACATGATATAGATCCACAATTGATATCCATTCTAATGATGCAACATGCACGGAGAAAGTAACTTTTGAAATTAGCGGAATTTTGTAGACCCCGCAGCATTCAACGACCGGTCAAGCACAGATGAGAAAAATTCCATTGCCAGAACATGCAATGAGAAATTAAATTTTAAAATCTATGGAATTTGTATGCTCGTGGATAAATCTAAGACACACTTCTACACAGCATGGTTTGATCAAATTGATCAACGGATGGGAAAAATCCTACTAGTTCAAAGTGTTAATAGTTTAATTTTCCTGAACTCAACGTAATTTTACAGAGTGTGCAATTCAATACACATGTACTTGCATCTGATTGTTTTCCAAACAGATCCACGGTCCAGCATGATTTCACATGGTGAAGCTGCGAGGAATATAAGAATTAGAAAACCGACGAAATGGAATTAAAGGGTATAGGAAATGGATGGTGCAAATTTCATCTGGGAAATATCATCGGTCCAAAACAATTTCACTGGTTGAAGATGTAGGGATGAATGAAACTATTGCAGACCACTCAAAGATCCTCTAAAAAATTGTTTTCATCAAGCAAGCCTGAGTCCTAGGTGTAAAATTTTCTCAAATTGATCCACCACGTGCATTCTAGCGCGATTTCCTGATTTGCTTGTGATCATGGAGAATCTTCCAAATCATAATTTGTTAATATTTTGTGTGTGCGGGTTTGATTCCTATACAAGAACTAATTTTGGCTCTGTTTCGAGGTTGGTCTTGGGAGCTTAATACTCTATAAATGTAACCTCTACGGAGGATTAAAGGGTTCGACATTCATATTTTGAAGCCTCTGTGCTTGGTTTTGTAGCTCTAAAACTTTCTTGGAAGTATTAATGCAAAGTATTTCATGAGTGTCTGAGATTCATCACGGTGTTCATTGTTCAGTCTGTGTTCCCCTATATGCTTCATTTCCATGTTTGTGTAGTTTCTACTAATGTGTTTCTAGTTGTATGCAAGGAATTCGTTGTCTGTTTAGCGCTCCTTGCATCACATATTGTGTTTGTTATGTGTTTAAGGTAAATTTATTAGAATTCATCCTCTTTTATATGCTCCATTTCAGTTATCAGCATTTAATGTTGTTGAACTGCTAAAGGTGTTTCAGGATATTAATCAACAGATAGGTGCCTCTTGTCTCATTGGGCTTGTTCTCATTTCCCCATGCCATTTCTCAAAGATATTTTGCTGAATATTAACATGTATTTTGCCTCAGATTACGAGTGTTATCAATATTCATTATGCTATAAGCCCTTGAATGTTTCAGGCTTTGACTCCATTTCCCAATGATGTTGTTTGTTTTCCTGTCTTACACTCTTTAAAACCCAAACAACCCGTTCACTTCATAAATCTATCTTTTTGAATGCTTTCTTAAAGCTATATGTGTATGTGAATGTTCCTGTGACAAAGAGAGATCCCTCTCTCAGTATATAGGCTGGAATACAGTCTAAAGATTGGTTTGAATTGGTCACCCTAATGATTCTCCTACCACAATCATAGGAAATTTATTGGGTGATAACATCTTGGTGTCATATTTGGGGATTAATTGCTAATATCTCCTCGGGGAAACGACATTGTTCTAGTTCTATGGCCTGGTTGAGCAGTCGGTCATAGACACATGTTGGTTGTATATGCTTTGGCAACTCCACTTAAAAATTTTGGAAGAGGGCTCCACTGGAAATAATGGCGGCCAAGAAGTTGCAAAGAGTTTCAAGTTTAACTATTGATGGTGAACAACGGCAAACACCAAGAAGGTTGTGCATATTTCACCTGGCGAATCCACCTTCAAAGAATCCAGTCTTCAGAATTTCCTATGGCGATTCTACTGGGGAAATGAGCTCACTGCAAAGACATACAAAGGCATGGTAAAAAAATAAGGTACTCAAGTGTGAATCTTCTACAAGATATCTTATCCTTTCTTGTAAATTTTTTCCTATCATTTTCCTAAAATTGACAAAGGAATTTACCATTGTTTATTGCACTCAATACAAGGCCATGGACTTAATAATTGATCTAGTTCCATGGTTGATATCAATTCCGCTGATGCAACATGCATGGAGAAAGTAACTTGTGAAATCAGCGGAATTTGGTAGACCCTGCAGCATTCAACGACCAATCAAGATCCACGGATGAGAAAATTTTTGCTGCCAGAATATGCGAGGAGAAATTAAATTTAAAATATGTGCAATTTAGATGCTCATGGATAAATCCAAGACATGTGTCTCCACAACATGGTTTGATCAAATTGATCAATGCATGAGAAAAATTCCACTAGTTCAAAGTGTTGTTGGTTTTATTTTTCCAGAACTCAGTGGAATTTTACAGAGAGTGCAAGTCAATACACATGTAGGTGCATCCGAGTGTTTTCCAAATAGATCCACAGTCCAGAATGATTTCGCGGAGCGAAGGTCCGAGGAAGATAAGAATTAGAACATCGACGAAATGGAGTTAAAGGGTATAGAAAATGGATGGTACATATTTCATCTGGGAAAGATCAACGGCCCAAAATAACTTCGCCAGTTGAAGATGTAGGGATGAATGAAACTGTTGCAGGATGCGCCAAGATCCTCTGAACGATCATTTTCATCAAGCAGGCTTGAGTCCCAGGTGTCAAATTTTCTCAAATTGATCCACCACACGCATTGCAACGTGCTTTCCTAATCTTTTTATGATCATCGAGAATCTGCCATATCATGATTTTTTAGGATTTTGTGTGTGTAGGTTTGATTCCCATATCAGAACTGATTTCGGATCTATTTTGAAGTTGGTCTCAAGAGCTTAGTACCTTATAAATGTAACCTCTCTGGAGGATTAAAGTGTTCGACATTCATATTTTGAAGCCTCTGTGCTTGGTTTTGTAGCTCTACAAATTTCTTGGAAGTATTAATGCCAAGTATTTCATGAGTGTCTGAGATTCATCACAGTGTTCAATCAGTTCAGTTTGTGTTCCTTGTATGCTTCATTTCCATGTTTATGTAGTTTCTGGTAATGCGTTTCTAGTTGTATGCAAGGAATTCGTTGTTTATTTAGCACTCCCTACATCAGATAACATGTTTGTTATGTGTTTATGGTAAATGTCTTGGAATTAATCCTCTGTTAGATGCTCCATTTCAGTTATCAGCCTTTACTATTGATTCTGCTAAAGGTTTTCCAAGAGATTCATCCACAAATAGGTGCCTCCTATCTCATTGGGCCTCTTCTCATTTACCCCTGCCATCTCTCAAAGATATTTTGCTAAATTAACACTTATTTTTCCTTAGATTACAAATTTTATCAATAGTCAATATGTTGTAATCCCTTGAATGTTTTAGGATTTGACTCCATTTCCCAATGATGTCATCTATTTTTCTATCTTACACTCTTTAAAACCCAAACAACCCATTCCCTTCATAAATATAGCCTTCTAAATGCTTTCTTAAAGCTATATGTGTATGTGAATGTTCCTGTGACAAAGAGAGAGCCCTCTCTGACTATATAGACTAGAATACAAATGAAAGATTGGTTTGAAATGGTTACCCAGTGATTCTCCTACAACAACTATAGGAAAATTATTCGGTGATAACATATTGGTGCCATTGCCATGGACTAATTGCTAATATCTCCTCGAGGAAAATACGGTGTTCTAGTTCTATGACCTGGTTGAGAAGTTGGTCATAGACACATGTTGGTTGTATATGTTCTGGAGACTCCGCTCAAAGATTTTCGAAGATGACTCCGCTGGAAATATTGACGTCCAAGAAGCTACAAAGAGTTTCAGGTTTAACTGTTGATGGTGAATAATGGTCAAACACCAAGAAGGTTATGCATCTTTCACCTGGTGACTCCTCCTTCAAAGAATTCATTCTTTAGAATTTCCTATGGCGATTCTACTAGGGAAATGATCTCATTGCAAAGACATGGAAATGCATGGTGAAAAAATAAGGTACTCAAGTGTGAATTTTCTCCAAGATATCTTATCCTTTCTTGTAAATTTGTTCCTATCATTTCCTAATCTTGTCAAAGGAATTTCCCATTGTTTATTGCACTCAAAATAAGGCCATGGACTTACCCCTATATATCCTTCTTTAAGAACTAGAAGTATCTCTTCATCTTGTACCTATGATCTCGAACAAGATCCTTTAGTCGAGCCACATAAGAACAATGATCATCCCTGTAAAACTCATGGTGCTACAGTTGATACTGCATCCTTTTCTAAGTGTCTAGGTAGGGATCTCCAACCATTATATGATCGAGAATGCCCCCTATTTCCCTCTAAATTAGCCTCACTAAACTCCACTACCACAGAGCAATCTACTGCCACATCCTTATTTCCCACCATTTTAGAGCTTAGGTACCCTTCATTATTCAGTTTTACAGTCCTTCATAGCTCTGCAGTTCCTCACAACAGATTGATTCTGTCTGTCACACCAGTTTCAATTCCTCTTGAAACCTGCTATAACCCCGGGAAAGGATAAAAGTTTTTCCCCTATACTTATCCCTACTTCTCTTCAAGACCTCCCCTAGGGATATGCCCACAAACTCAAAAACATTAATGGGGAGAGGGGGTATTGAGTTGAGGAACACTTGGGATGGTTTTTAGACTGGAAAAAACTAGAGGAAGTAGACCATGAGGATATTAAAGTCAGACAGTTTTCGGAAATTCTTGCTAGAGAAGCAAGAAAATGGTTCAAAAATATTATGGATAACTCCATTTTGAACTATCAATATTTTGAAGAATCTTTCAAGAGAAAATGGAAAGACCAGAAATCCCCCAGGAAGTGTTTTTCCCAATTCCATTCCAGGAAGAGGAGGGAGAGTGAACCTGTCCATGAGTTTTCTGACATATTTATGAAAGTGTATAATGCAATCCCTGCCCAGTTCAAGCCTCCCCATGGTTCTGCCCAACTCCAATATGCTGAAGCTTTTGATAGTGAATTTAGTTTATGGTTGAGTGAAAGAAAATCATCCTCCCTAGCCGATATGATGAATGATTCCATAGAGATAGAGATAAACCTGACTGTTGCTAGAGAGAAAAGGAGAGAAGAGGGAGAAAGAAGAAAGGATAAAGAGCTCACACAACCTTCTTCCTCTAACTCACAAGAGGCCAAGATGGACATGATGATGAAAACCATGGAAAAGTTGATGGAGAGACTCATTATGGACAATAGACCAACTCCCATATAAAATCAAGAGAAACATAATAGAAACCAAAATTTTAGAATACCCCTTCCTCCTCCAAGAAATCAAAGAATTCCTAAAGACCAACAAATCATGCCACCTTTCCTGGATAATTATGTTGCTGAGGAGGAAGGAGAAGATCCAATGGAAATAAAAATCATGACTTTGATGATATTGATTTTGAGATATACCTTACTGAAAAAGGACATAATTTCTTTTCTCAAGAAGAGGACAGTCATATTTCAGAGATAGATTCAAAGAAAAAATGAAAAGAGAATGAACAACCAAAATCTGCTTTGCAATCCAATCCTTCTTTTTATGAAGATTGTAAACAACATGATGAGAGTAATTGTTTCCATTGTGTTATGCCTCATTTGAATTTTTGGAATAAAGATTAAGAGTCTCTAAGCGAATACAGAAACTTGAGGATATGGCATTTTCAGAAATAGATAATGAAAAGGGCGAGCAGTCACGCAATCAATCCCAGCCTATGAGGAAAACAACAGTTTTCCCTGAAGGGTTAAAAACCAAAGAAGAACATGAGAAGGGTGAACAACTAGAATCCGCTTTGCACTCCCATCCTTATTTTGATGAGCAAGAAGAAAATCAGCCTAGTGTTGTACATGAGGAGTGTTACAATTTGTTTTTATGAAGAATGCAATCAACCTATTGCAAACTATGTCTGTGGTGGTTTTGAAAAATATTTCAGTCCACCTATATATGATTAATACAAGGATGGATACTTGGATAGTGTACCTAAAGAACCAACAGTCTGCAATAAAGGATTGGATCGCCTAGAAGAAGATGAGGGTCCTAAATGGGATGTCTCTTCATGTTCTTCAAATTCAGAATTTTCATGTCAAGAAGAGTACATTTCACTTGATTTTCTTGAAGGAGAGGGTGATATTTATACTGAAGCACATAAAGAGAATTGTTGTAATCTCACATATCACCTAAGGTTACCAATAATACATACCAAAACATATATATATATATATATATATAACAGAGACAAGTGATAAGAACAAGTAGAGGAAATAACAGATTATATTAACATGAGTGGGTCCATACAATATAGAGAACTTAACCGAGTTCTCATCTGGCTCAATAGCCTAATATATATGATTTACAAATAGTTACAAAATAACTACCTATCGGTTCGGTGAACCGACACGACCTTAGGTGGCTAAACTAATCTCTAGTTTAGTCGGTCGACCGACTTAGTCGGTTGATCGACTAAGTCGGCTATCATTCAAGTCGACATGCCAACTTGCTCCTCTAACACCTCCCCCATGAACAAAATGTTTCTTCATCTCGAAGAAACAGGGAGGTACAAAAAAAATTCCTGTCTAAGTAGTCGTTTGTTTCGTGCTTGTGCTTCATGGGCTGTGACATCTGATTGTTGCTCTTTTCTGCACGCAGACTTCGACAATTGTTGGGGCCGTCACGGCTAAGTGATGTTGGAAATCTGTCCAACTCTACAGTATTTTCTAAATGTCGATGGTGAGTGTAGTCAGATTTGATAGGATCAACATTTTTTCTGGCATGGAAATTTCAACTATTCTTTCCATGTCGGGACCCATAAACTGGTCCTTCTCCTCTGCAGTCTCTACTAGTCGTTTCATCTGTGGGCAGATCATGTCTACTTTTTCCAGATTGGGGATGGCTTGATGCACCCATTGATGTGCTTCCTGCTCGAGTTTATGAATCTTGGCTATCTCAAGCACTATTTGGTCTTCTATTGTGCTTCTAAGTGTCTCATCAGTGGTTTTCCTTTTTTCAAGTGCTTGGATCCCATAGTAAGTAGGCCAGTCTCGCAGTACTTCCTCGGTGATGACAGACTCCTCCATGTGATCTTGCAATACTTTATAGGCTTCGGAAAAGGATATGTGATGTGCCATCAATAGTCGAACGATTTCTTCTTTCTATTCTTCTTTTGTTTCTTGAATCTGTGCTTGGAGCGTCGACACCACACTTTCAAATAGTTGATAATATCTTTCTAGCAGTTTGTCAGTGTCGACATCTATTGGTCCTGGTATGACAGACTGGACCAGGTCCCTGCACTTGTTAAGGAACTTAACTTGTTCTTTTTCCTTTCTGTCTAGTTCCTTACGTTTGTGTTGGTTCCTTGTCTTTGCTTCTACTCCTAGTGCTTCCAGTAGTTGTTCTAGCTTTAGATCTCTCAATTTGGTTGCATTGACCGCAGTGGTCGATCCAACTAGATTGATGTGGACAATTGCTAGCTGTCCATGATGGTACTTCTTCTTTTTCTTCTTTTTGTGCTTCTCTGCTTCGGCATCTGTATACCTGCAAAAGTCAAGTTGGGATTTTATGTTTGTTGTGCAGTAGTGGTTGATGGTATTTCTATTTGGGGTGGTGGGATGACTGTTTCCTCTTGTTGTTCGAATGAAGGTGGTCCAGAAGTGGATGCGGTTGGTACTGTTGGTTGTGGTAGGGTTGGTTCTTGTTCAGCTGGTTGGATTAGGGGTTCTGAGTCGGGGGGTGGTGGTGGTGGTGGTGATGGGGTTGGGGAATGGTCGGGTGTGATTGGGTTGGTGAAAATGTGGTCAAGTGGTGGAATGTTGGTCTGAGGGGATGAGTCGAAGTCAGACAATAGTTGGTTAATTTCTCTGTTTATGTCCTTGACATTTTCTTCTTCCTCACATCCGATCGGTTCATAGGTTGGTAGGTGGGGTTGTGGTACAGTCGAAGTGATAGTGGTGGTCCGACGTCCTACAACTTTGGCTTCCTTGTCGAGGTTCCTTTCAAAGACCGAAGTCGAAGTTGCAAAATTTTTTAGTCCCTAAAGGACTTGGCCAGGTTGTCGAGATCCACCAGCTTCAAACAGGGGTGCTTTAGTGGATAGCTTATGTACCGACATGAATATCTCAGGTAGTTTCTCAATGAATTCCTGCAGATCTCTGTCCCTATCGAATTTTTCTTTCACTGCCTCCGACATAACACTTTTGCATAAGTTGAGTGGGATTATCGAGAGTTGTTCCAGTGCTAACTCTTCAGTTACTTTTGTCGGGGATGGAGGTGGGGGTGTAGACACCAGGTCTACAATGTTTTCAAGCGTTGACGTGTGTGTGATTTTCGCTTTCTTTGGTTGACCTTGTAATGCTCTTGCCCCGACAAATATCTAGAACTGAGTTTCCACTGGTACTTTATTTGTTGCGGCATCTTCAATTATGTCAATGCCCGTAGCTCCCAGTTCTTCTTCATCGTCTGATGACTCTGGAAGGAGAAGCTTGCGCTTTCCTTTCCCTTGTGATTGTTGTGTTCTTTTCCTTTTTCTTACAGCTGCTATCTCTTTCGACAATTTTCTTATAATTTCTTTGGTGATAGCATATTCTGGGTTTCCTGCTTCTGTTTCTCCCCTTAGCTCCTGGATCAGGATGAGACTTTCTTTAGCCGGAAGGATTTCCTGCTGCTTTGCATGTGTTTCTTCTGTCTGTGGTTCTGTCCTCTGTGCTGTCGGAGGTTTGATGATGATTTGAAGACGACCAATGTGTTTGATCAGTGTCTCCTCCGACACAAAGGTACTGATGTAGAGTTTTAGCTCATAATCCTATTATTTCTCCTGGTCTATTAACGGCTCCTCAATTGAGAAGTCGATTTCCTTGCCCTTCGCTGGTATTGGTATTTTTGTTCCAGCTTGTCGAGACAACTCTCGAAAGATCTGTTCGACCGACGGATTATAATTAAGGGCTTTTGCATTTTATTTAACGTCCTGTATGTACCACACCAAAGTATGGTCAAGATCTAACTAGATGTGGGACTTTTTTGGTAAACTTCGTCGGATGTTTTGAGGCACCCTCAAACTAGTCGTGCAAACTTTTAGCTGTTGGAGCCAGTTTTCCAACAACACTTTTCCGTCTACAAGTTCCTTCAATGTTCCTTTCTGGGAGAAGGCTTTGAATCTCCACATGTGGAATTTTGTCGGTTCTTGAAAACTTTTGTGTCCTTCGAGGCGAATAAAATACATGACTATGCATAAGATAAGGGATGGGAACCTGATGATTCCTCACATCTCTTGACATCTTTCACAGATGGTTTTGACCATTTCAGGAACATACTCATCCCATCTGTAGATCTTTCCATTAGTCGTAATGGTGTCCAATGCTTCTAGCATATCTAACTTGAGGTCGCTTCCTCGACCTGTCACAGTGAGTGTGATGGCTATTATTTTGGCCACGATCTGTGGCGTATGGGATGTGATTTGGCTGATCATCAACCCTTTTGATTTTTTGCCCGATAGTGACCCGGTTAATTCTTCCACCAATCCCTCTTTAATACTAACTGGTACTAGGTCTCCTTTGTTTGAGAGACTTGTCAGCTTGGAGATGACTTCTCCAGAGATGTCGCCCAGTTGGTTGAAGTAAAACTGATCGTTGTGGTACCGGCTTATGATAAACTTGACAACTTTTTCTTTTGTGCCACTGAAGCTGGCCATAAGTGGTGCATTGACATAGTTTAAGATGGCATTGTATTGTATTTTATCGGTAGCTTGAGTAGGCTTCTTATCGACGTAAGCCCACTCTTTTACCTCGTTCCATAGTTTTTTACATGAACCCTCTTGTACCTTAGCATTCTTAATGTTCTTTAGCCTCCTGACTAAAGGTGTTTCTGTAGTTTGTAATTCCTTGGCTTTGGCTAAGGCTCTAGTTTGTTTGGGTGCCATTTTGCCGGTTTGGTAGTCGATTTCACTAAGGTGCTTTTGCCTTTCAGTCGTCCGGTTTCTCTGATGCTCTCTCTGCTTGATTTGTGGTGAATGAACCTTCGGCGGTCCATTATTTATAGGGGGCACATTGGATGTTCTTGTCGATGTATGTATTAATGGCAGACGTGATGTTCCAGTTGGAACACTTGAGTGTGTGTTAATGGCGAATTGGTTTCGATGCTCGAGGTCATGAATGCGCGATGGGACTATCGAGGTCGTCTATCGATGTTGGTTGTGAAAATGGTCGATGGTGTTATGTCGATGGGCATGATGTCGGTTGTCGAAGTGGTGATTTCTTGTCATATTTTTCTGCGTATAACAGTATTATTTTGCTTTTGGGGTTTTGTGTATTTTTATATTTTTTGTCTAGCGGTTGAGGTCATTATATATATTCAATATGTTTATTTTTAGTTTATGTAGCATTTTAGTCGGGCTCCATCAACGAGTTTCCGAAATACTATGCCTTGTAATGTCCTTAGTTGGACTGATCCGTTGGTATGTATATATATATACATACATACATACATACATACATACATACATACATACATACATACATACATATATATATATATATATATATTCAATATGTTTATTTTTAGTTTCTGTAGTGTTTTAGTTGGGCCCCATCAACGAGTTTCCGAAATACTATGCCTTGTAACGTCCTTAATCGGACTGATCCGTTGGTATGTATCTTTTCGACAACGTAGGGTCCCATCCATTCTGTATGTAACTTTTTAGGTTTTCCTTTTACTCGACTATTGTATAGTAAAGCAAGGTCTCCTATTGTCAAGTTTTTGTTCTTGATGTTTCTGTCGTGCCATGCTTTTTGTTGTTGTTTCTAGATTTATTGATGTTGCATTGCGAGTAGTCGATGTCCTTCTAGTTTACTTAGTTGCAATAGTTGGTCCTTTCTTCCTTGTTCGACATCGACATGTAAGATTTCTGCAATAATAGATGTCTGTTGTTGAAAGTGTAGTGGAACTAATGCTTCCTGTCCATAAACTAGACGAAATGGGTTTTGGTCGGTTGAGCATTTATATGATGTTCTGTATGCCCATAGTACTACAGGTATCTTCTCATCCTAGTCTTCCTTATAAACATTACATATGTTTGTTAAATCTTTTGTTAATGTTCTTATATTAAATGCTTCAATTGCTCCATTCGACTAAGGATGGTATGTTGTACTCCGACGATGGTCAATTTGGAACTGGTCGGTTAGGGCTTTGATAGTTTTATTGATAAAGTGTGTTCCCTAATCACTGATTAGGGTTAATGGACATCCAAATCTGGTAATGATATTCTCATAGATGAACTTAGCAGCTATCTCACTGGAACATGTGTCGACAGGTTCTGCCTCTGCCCATTTGGTCACATATTCGACTGCAGTTATGATATACCTTGCACCTGTCCTTTTTGCTGGTATAGGAAATGGTCCTATGAAATCTATGGCCCAAATTTTGAATGTCAAACTTGGGTTAACTGATATAAAAGGAATTTATGTGCTAGGCAGGGGTCGACCTAGTCATTGACATCTATCACATTGACTTACAAAAAAATTTCAATCTTTGTAAAGTGTCGGCCACCATAACCTTGATTGCTGGATTTTCTTTGCAGTTGTGTATGCTTGGAAATGTCCTCCTGCAGGTCCATAATGTGCTTCATGCATAATGTTGTCTCTTTCATGTTCCAGTACACACCTTCTAAGGATGTCATCTAATCCCATTTTGTAAAGAAATCCATTTATAAGACTGTATGGTGCAGCCTTCATAGCTAGGATTTGTTTATTCTTTGTACTCATTCCTTCTGGTGCTTGTCCATCTTCTAAGAATTGAGCTATTTCCTCTAACTCTACTGGGACTTCTTCTATCCAAAATATATGTGCATCTGGTAAGTCATCTTCGACTCCTGTTGGTTCCTCTCCTGTGTCGATCCGAGATAAATGGTCGAAACCGACATTTAACTTAACTGGTCTGACAACAACTTCGAATTTGAATTCTTGAAATAGAAGTAGCCATCGACAAATCCTTCCGTGGTGTAGAGGTTTATTGACAAGGTACTTAAGTGCCTGATGGTCAGTATAGAATATAAATGGGTTAGCTAGAAGATAATGTCGATATTTTTGTAATGCAAAGACCATTCCTAATGCTTCTCTTTATGTTGTCGAATAATTTCTTTCAGCCTTGTTTAATTTTTGGCTGCTGTAAACTATAGGATAATCCATTCCATCATATCCTGGTTGAGTTAGGATTTCTCCTATTGCTAGACCTGATGCATCAATATGAACATGGAATTTGATCGACCAATTTGGAAACCTTAGGATTGGTGCTTCGACTAGTTTTATTTTTAGTTTTTCAAATGATATATGGCACTCTTCTGTCCAGTCGAACTCTTTATCTTCCCTTAATAGTTATTCTAGTGCATAGGTCATATCTGAATAATATCTTATGAATTTTCTATAATAGCCTGTATGACCTAGTAGCGCTCTGACTTGTTTTGAGTTCACTGGCAGTTTTAAGTCGAGGATAATTTTTATTTTGCAAAGTTGACCTTAATACCTTCCTTACAGACAATGTGTCCTAGCAATATCCCTATGGGGTGAAAAATATACACTTCTTGATATTTAGGGCTAACTGGATTTGTCAACATCTTTCCAACATAAGTCTTACCCACTTGCAATGATCTTTTAACATGGATTATATTGTCCAATCATCAAAGTATACTGCCATGGTTTTGTAAATATACTCTTGGAATGTCTTGAACACAATTCTAGAGAATACTCTAGGTGCATTCTTTAATCCAAAAGGCATAACCTTGTAAGCAAATGAGCCGAATTCACATACAAATGTTGTCTTTTTATGATCTTCTTTAGCTATTGGCACTTGGTTATTGTTGGAATTAATAACTCTTGATTCTTATTATTTATCCATATAATGCATTTATTTATACATCTATAATGACTCTTGGGATCACACATCCGAGAGTCACTTCATATTCCTAATATTTACAATAACATATAATCCTGACGGATTATATTCCAACAATCCCCCCCTTAATCCGAAGGGGCGTTAGTAAGTCCGAGCATGTTTTTGAATCTTTCAAACTTTTCTCATCCAAGCGCTTTGGTGAAGATGTCTACAACTTGATCATTTGTGGAACAATGTCGAAGATGGATTGTCTTGTCCTCTACATGATGTCGAATCAAATGATACTTTGTGTTGATGTGTTTGGTTCGATCATGGAATCTAGGATTCTTAGCCAGCTTGATTGCAGAAGTATTGTCGATCAATAATGGAGTGGAGTTCTCTTGTTTTTCTTGCAAATCTTCAAGTATCTTCCCGAGCCATACTATTTCTTTCGTTGCTTCAGCTGCAGCCACATATTCTGCTTCTATTGTTGAATCTACCGGAACTGATTGTTTGCGTGATCTCCATGAGATAGTTGCTGATCCAAGATTCATAGTGTATCCAGAAGTTGATATTCCTATCTCCTTATCACCATCAAAATCTGAATCTGAGTACCCAATAAGTTTGAAGTCATCCACCTTAGAGTACTTGAGTCCAACGTCTTGAGTCCCCTTCAAGTATCTTAGAACTCTTTTTGTAGATGACCAGTGTCCTTCACAAGGTTTATGCATGAACCTTGAAAGTATGCCAACAACATAAGAAATATCTGGTCTAGTTGTTGTAAGGTAGATAAGTCTTCCTACAAGTTGTCGATACTTGGTCGCATCCTCAAATTCTTTTCCTTCGCTTGATGTGAGCTTCATTTTCTGTTCCATTGGAGTAGAGATAGGGTTGCATTCTGTCATGCAAAATTTGTCTAGTAGTTCTCCAACATATTTTTTCTAAGATAGGAATATGTACTTAGGATGTTGAGTGACTTCAATTCCTAGGTAATAGTGGAGATGTCCCATATCTATCATTTCAAAGATCTTTTTCAAATCTTTCTTTATGGATGCTATATAGCTCTCATTGTTCCCTGTCATCAAAAGATCATCTACATACACCACAAGATACACAACAGATCTTCCAACTTTCTTTATAAACAGTGTTGCATCATCAAGATCAAAATGTTCGAAATTTAACCTCAAAAGACGCTCGGTTAATTTTTCATACCATGCGCGAGGCGCTTGTTTTAGGCCATACAAGGATTTGAAAATCTTGCATACCTTTTGTTCTTTTCCTTTCACAACAAAGCCTTCTGGCTGAGACATGAAGACATTCTCTTTCAAGTCTCCATTTAAGAAAGCAGTCTTCACATCCATTTGATGAACTTTCCACCCATTCTGAGCAGCTAAAGAGAGTAAGGTACGAATGGTATCCCATTTTGCTATAGGAGAAAACATTTATTCATAGTCAATTCCTTCCTTCTGTGCATAGCCTTTTGCTACAAGCCTCGCTTTGTGCTTGTCAAGTGAGCCATCTGATTTGTATTTGTTCTTGTACACCCACTTGCAGCCAATTGGTTTGGTTCCAACTGGAGGGTCAACCAGCTTCCAAGTTCCATTCTTCATGAGCGCATCATACTCATTCTGCATAGCTTCTTTCCACTCAACTCGAGTAGAAGCTTCTTCAAAGGAAGTTGGTTCAAAGTTAGCAGATAAATTAAATTCACAATCAAATGATAAATCCATGTCATCACCTGAATTATCTGCTTCTCCTCCATCTTCATGTCTTTTTGAACTTCTCGTTCCCGTCTTTCCAACTTCATCCGGATGGACACTTTCAAGTGTCTTTGTGGCCCATTTAGGAATCTTCCATGATGGTCCTGGTTGATCAGCTGGTGGTGCTTCATTTTCTTCAAGGTTGAGTCTTCCAATTCTCTCAATCACATCATCCAGTTGAATTTCTTGATTAGGTGAAGTAGCAGGAACTTCTTCGTGCGAGGGAGTTGGTGCTTCATATAGAAAGTCCAAAGGTTGATTTAGAATAGGAATCCCCCCTTCAAGGTTTGGAATTTCATATTCATTTTCAGAATATTTCTTTGGATAAGGATATTGTTCCAAATGATCAAGCTATCTCCCAATGGACTGGTCATTTTTATTAGTCTCAAGAAAAATGACATCTCTGGAAATAAAAAATTTCTTGTTTACCTCATCATACAGACGGTATGCCTTGGAGTTTTCTTCGTACCCCAGGAAAATGCATTTTCTGCTTTGAGCACCAAGCTTGTTTCTTTTCTCCTTTGGAATCAAGGCATAACAGGTGGAACCAAAAACTCTGAGATGCCTGACTGAAGGGAGATGGTCAAACCACATTTCATGTGGAGTCTTGTTATCAAGAGCATTTGAGGGACTTCTGTTTCTCAAATAGGCTACACATTTTACTACATCACCCCAAAACATTAGTTTTACATTCTTAAAAAACATCATTGAGCGTACCATATTCATTATGGTTCTGTTCATTCTTTCTGCTACACCGTTTTGTTGAGGATTGTAGGGAACTGTAGTCTGATGTGCAATTCCATGTTGGCGAAGATAATCTTCAAAATGATTTCAAGTGTATTCTTTCCCATTGTCAGTATGAAGTGTACCAATTTTAGATTGTGATTGTTTTTCTATCAATGCATGAAAGTCCTTGAATGTTTGAAATGCTTCTGATTTTGTCTTTAATGAGTAAATCCAGCACATTCTTGAGTAGTCATCAAAAAAGGTCATAAAATACTTATTCCCATTGGCAGAAGGAGTTGGCATTGGGCCACATAAATCAAAATGCACTAATTCTAATTTCCTACTTGCTCTGAAATTAGATTCATGGAATGGCACCTTACTATGTTTCCCTAATATACATGCATCACATTTTCTCTTCTCTTTGGGAATGGTGGGAAAACCAAATACACCATTATTTCTCAACAAACGAAGACTGTTATAATTCAGATGATCAAATCTTGCATGCCACAATAAACTTGATGACAAATTACCTTCTCCATGCTGAGAGAGGTAGGCATAGTTCTGAACCCTTGCAGATGAACCCTTTAGCTTCAACAGCTTCCCATCTTCGTATCCAGTCATGATGACTTGGTTGTCAGATGACTTTCTTATTTCTATGATTCCATCAAACATGTGGATGGAATGGCCTTGCTATCGAATTTGCACCAAGGACAGCAGGCTTCTCTGCAACTCTGGAAGATCAAGAACATTCTTCAACAAGAAATTAGGGAATCCAGGCATCTTCAGCCGAATGGTGTCCATTCCCTTTGGTTTAAGACTTGACTTATCTACAAAGTAAACTATGCCATTTATTGTTTCATTAAGTTCTTCAAAACAGTCTTTTCTAAAAGTCATGTGTGATGTTGCACCAGTATCAAGTAGCCAACAATCTATGTAAGATGAAAGTGAAGTCATTTCATTAATACCAAGATTACAATGTGCAACAATACAATGAGCAGAATCTGAAGATTTACTAGCATCTTGGTTCTTATTGTCATCTTTCTTCTGGTTATGTTTGTCTTTGATGGAGTCCCACGAAGCCCAACACTGATCTGATGTGTGTCCAATATTTCCACAACGCTTGCACTTCAAATCTGATCTTTTGCTGGAGTTGTTTCTACCTCCTCTACCTCTGAAGTTTCTTCTTCCTCTTCCTCTCTTGCCGCTTTCTCCTTTGGGATGATCATTGGATTGGTCTTTGGTGTGGTTCTTTGCTTTTTGAGCAAAGCAAAGTGACTCTCCAGAATGCTCAGTTGTCTTCTTGCCAAAATCTTTCTCTCTGTCAGCTATCTTCTCTACCAGGGTGTCAAATGTCAGTGATTTGAACTTTTCACTTGCTTGCAACGAATCAAGATAGTTGGAGTGAGAAGGATACAAATATTTTACAAATGCTGCAAGGGGAAGATCTGGTTTCATACCAGTGGCTTGAATCTTGTGCATGATAGCTTTGATTTCAGAGGCAAGTAACATGGGATCATTGTCTTTTACTTCTAAACTGAATAGTTTTAGCATTAGTTGAATAAATTCCATTTCAGAGTGTGAATCATACAGATCTTTTAATGTTTTTAGTGCTTCAAAACATGACTTTGCAGGCAATATGTGTTGGCTCACCTCTTCACTGACTGTGGCAGTGATTACCGCTAAATATTTCTTGTCTTTTGTTTTCCAAATGGCCTTCTCTTTCTCGGATTCTGGAGGTCCTGGGTCTCTGGTTATGGGCCTTCCAGCTTCTGTCTCTATTGTGGTGCCTTCACAAATACCGTCCCAAAGGTCATTGTAGATGAAGGCAGATTTGATCTTCCTCCACCATTCTGGATAAGTATCTTTTCCAGTGAGAGTGGCACCAACTACAGATGCTATAGATTGCATCTTCTGTGATGAATCTTGCAACTAAAACAATAGGAGAAAAATAAGAAAGAGTAAAGGTGCAGGTCTAAGTCTCTGCCACCTTCCTCAAGCTTTACAACAATGTCAATGTCTCTGCTATTGTCATACAAACTTTGGAATACAAATATGAATACAAGCGCGAGCTTCTTCACTCACATTTAGACTTGGCCTTCATGCATTTCAAAAGTAGTCTTGTGGTGAGGGAAAGCACCAGCTCGATTACAATATTCAAGTGGATATGAGTAGCTTCAGGAAAATGGAAGAAATTCACAACAAACACCAACAATATTCTGCTATATTTATCACTCAAGCTCAAAGCACAACTTCAAATCGAAAGGAGAAAACCCAGCACTCCCATACACACTGACATTCTAACTCAAAGCTTCAATAAAGCAGTCACAGGCCTCTTTAATACACAGCAACCATATCGTACATATGAAAATATTTGTAGACTTTCCAAAAAAACTCCACGCACAGGAATTAGGGAAGAAATTAGGTTTTATGCACTTCCAACGGTCATAAGTGCATACAACACCAAGATTTTACCTCCAAGCACTTGAGAAAGGGCGTGTATTTCACCATCATTCTTCAATCACTAATGTTCAAAGGAATTACAACAGCATATCATAGCTTCAATCAACACAGTCATGCTTCACGCAGTTGAAGAGAGCAATCTCTCTCCACAAATTATCTTTAATCTTAAAAGCAGTCGCAGCAGCAGCAATACAACTTCAATCTCCAGCAACAATATACAATATATTGATGGTCTCGAATCGCAACAGCCTTCTCGTAGTTTTCACAAGAGATATCAGAATTACAAGCTGGAACGCGCCCACGCACTTGGGGGACCGACGCATACACTCCATGAGATTTATCAATATTTCACCATAGCAATCCCTCAATTCTCTATGAGAGAACACAATCACATAAACAAGATTTAAAGGGAGACTATCATAAAACCTTGAGAGTTACAGGAATAATAGAAGATGGAGGTCGCAATACATAAGAAAACCACAATATATCTCACAACTTTTGCACAGAACTTTTATTGTTTGAACACAAATGTTGAAATTCATGGGAACAAAGAGAAATGGGAGAACGCTATGTGGAAATGAGAATAGACTATAGGCAACAGCGGAAATGAGAGTGCAATGCAGACTAGAGATAGGTATATATCAAAAATGACTGAACAAAACTTCAACCATTCATTCAAGATCATGCAGTGATTTGAGTAATGCAACTTCTATGGATTGTTTCATACCTCATTCCTCATCACAGGTCTGGAGGAGCATAACACACACAATGAATGCTCACAGGATGGCAAAGAGAATGCATGTGACTGGCAGATGATGAGGCAGAATTGATTTTGAGTGCGTGTAGTAGAACTGGAAGAAAAACGTTCAATTCTAATCAGAGGGAAGACACATTAATGGGCCAGCAATCTAGCAATGCACTGATAAGCATACAGGTAGGAGTTATGGCAGGGACTCGCTCTGATACCACTGTTGGAATTAATAACTCTCGATTCTTATTATTTCTCCATAGAATTCCTTTATTTATACATCTATAATGACTCTTGGGATCACANGGTACTCGCTCTGATACCACTGTTGGAATTAATAACTCTCGATTCTTATTATTTCTCCATAGAATTCCTTTATTTATACATCTATAATGACTCTTGGGATCACACATCCGAGAGTCTCTTCATATTCCTAATATTTACAATAACGTATAATCCTGACAGATTATATTCCAATAGTTATAACCTGAGAATCCATCTGTAAATGAGTAGCATTCATGTCCTGCCACCTCATTTAAGATTTCATTTGCATAAGGAGTTGGAAATGGGTCTGTTAGTGTCACTTTATTTAGCTCTCTGAAGTCGACACAAATTCTTAGTTTGGTCAGATCATGTTTCTTAGGTTGGACTACCATTCGACTTGCCCATTCTGATTGGTCAATAGGGTAGATGGTGCCTACTGCAAGCATGTTATCAATTTCTTTTTTGACTATCTATTTGTATTTGTGAACTAGCTTATATGGCCTTTTCTTCACATGTCAAACATTAGGTTTAGTGTCGATTTTCATTTCACCCATTTCATGGAATAAGCCGTTGAGGTCTTTATAGTCTCTAGAAAATACATCCTGGAACTCCTTTAGTAATTTCACTATCTCTGTTGTCTGCTCTTCACTCCAGTAGTCTCCAATCTTTCCCAATTTTGGTCGATCATCATTTGAGATGTCGAATTCTTTAGTTTTGACTTTATCATATAGCCATTCTAGTGCTTTGGCTTCATCGATTGGTCAACTTCCTTCTTTAAACTAGGAGAATGTAGCAGAGAATTCAATGGCAGTCATTTGGTCGGCTTCCTCCTTGTCGGTTGTTTCAACTTTAAACACTGTGCATATAGGTTTGGTCGTTTCGACATGGTTTGATTTCCATCGAAATCTTTTTCCTTCTGTATTTTCATTTTCTAACTGTATTCGTGTCAACTGTGGTATTGTCCCAGTTTGTATATTGTTACATTTCGTTGTTTATCGGTTTTCTTTTAGGAGTTTATTTTCTATCAGTTGTATAAATTCTTTAATATGTTTTGTTGTTTCGACCAAATTTTCATTTTATGGTATAAAGTTGAAATCTTTAATGAAATTTTCTCTGAGTTCATGCCATAGGAATTTTTCGGCCCTAGCTTCTTCCATTTTATACCATTTGTTTGGTAAGTCGGAGAGGGTTGATGGAAACAGGTGTGGCCATGCTCGTTCATCCTTGTACCCAAGTCTTCTCCATTCCTTTTCACATGTCTTGATATGATCTTCTGGATTCAGTCCTTGGATGAATATAGGTATTTGAGCCTGTTTGGTTAACTTCTTTCCTCCAAACCTTTCTACAAAGTAATTTGAAGCTGTTGTCCAAGTCTGCAGTCTTGTCTGATGGGTATCCCACCATCTAGCAGCTTGTCCTATAAAAGTTTCTACTAAACTTTGTAGTCGACCATGTTCACCAATATTTTTGGAAACTTGTTCTACATGCATGACTGGTGATTCTCTTTCCTTGTATCTTGGTATTTGTGTAGTATTTACATTTGTAGGGTTTAAAGTAGGGTATTCCCTAATTTTCTTCTCAAATATTTTTGGGACAATGGACACTATGAAGCACTGTTGGGTGAGCTTTTTCTGTATTTTTTGGATAGTCCAACACCCTCTTGCTTTTGTTTTGTAGTTCTTGACTTCCCAATCATATAATTATGCGTCTAAATTATAACTGACTGAGTCTTTGTTACCTAAGTAGAGTTCACCATATGTCTTAGATTCTGTGTAATCTTCATTATTCTGTATCTGATAATTTTGTTGGATATCAACTTTTTCGTCGATAGGCTCTACCCAAGGTTCTCCTTGGGATGGATGAATAGGTACAATGACCTTTTGTCCATTTCCTTTTAATTTGATTCTCTCTTTGTCCAAGGATATTGATGCTTTCATCTTTCTAGCCCAAGGTCGACCAACTAACGCTGGGAAGGAACTGGATCCTTCCTTAAGGTCAATGATTTCAAAGTTGACTTTGGTTGAGATTCCTTTTATAGTTGTATCAACATTTTTCCAGACTCCAATAGGTTCAATTAGGCCTTGGTCAGCTAGTTTTAGGTATATACCTGACTCATGTAGTTGAGGTCTACCCAGTTGTTCCTAAGTGTCATGAGTCATGATGTTTACTTGTGATCCAAAGTCAAGTACAACTTGTCAGACATGGTATCCTTCAATTTCCAGGTCGACAAGTGGGTCAGCATCACTTTTATCTTTTTTATTTAAACTACAGATATTCTTTGTTTGTTTTTCGATGTTGTTGTGTTTTATTTCATATAAAAAATCGATGAACTGAGATACTGAGTTATCTTTTTGTACGAGTTGTATTAATTATTTTATTGTGTTATGTCGATTGTCATTAGCCTCTTCTTGCTGTGTAATTTCTTTGAATACATTTGTTGCCTCTTTATATATTTGTTTTTCTTTAAGTGGATCAGGGTAGACATTTCTCTCTTTTATTTTGCTGATTCTTGGGTTATCACTTCCTGTTTTTGTCCCTTGTCAGGTTACAATATGCAAATTCTTTGTATTTAATACATCATTTTTTTGCACACACGACAAGACATTAACATTTTTTTTTTCCAACATGGTAGGGAAATCCTCTAGTGAGTGATCCCCTACTCCACAATGAGTACAAAATTTAAGGTCAGTTCTGTCCTTGTATGGACAGTCTGCATGTCGATGTCCCTCCTTATAACATGTAAAGCATTGGATGGGTCGACGTGGTCGGTTGTCTTGATTTCCAGAGAATCGACCTCGACCTCCGTAGCCTCCACATCGATTTTCATACCGGCGCTCGTATCTTCGACTGTAGTATCTTTGATTGTTCTGATCATTTGTTAAGTTGTTTTGCTCGTTATTTTGTGCAATTGCAGTGGTTTGGTAGAATGCATGATAATTATGTCAGTTCTTTAGGTTCATATGGCAGTCGACCGTGTTATGATTCTTTGTTTCACAGATTGCACACCAAGATGCCTTGTCGTTCTTTATGTTGAACGAGAAATATTTTGTCGAGTGGTCTCCATGCTCTTAGCAAATGTCGCAAAACCATTTTGTATGTATGAATCGAACTTCCTGTCGGCTGGTTCCCTGTCGACAGTTGTCTTTTGAGTGTCCGGCCGTTGAGCACTTCATGCACCAGATATCCTGACTTTTGAGGTTTAATTCTTTTAGAGACTTCTGAACGATCTCAGGTTGTTCTTCTAGTCTATGATCGGTGGAGTATGCTGGTATGTCCTCATCCATTTCCACTTGGAGAGATTTTGTAAGTGCATCTCCATAAGAATTGAATGTCTCCAAACTTATGTGTCAGTGGATTTTCTGAGATAAGCCTGCAAGAAACCACTGGATTAATAATTGTTTATCAATAACATAGTCTAGTTGGCTAAGAAGGTCTTTCCAACATTTATAATAATCGCGGACAGTTTCTCTTGGCTTCTACAATGTTGTTTTTAGTTTCTTTGTAGCCAGATGTTTTACATCTGGAGTTTTGAAAAATGATAGAAATTGCGCTTTAATCTCGTCTTTGGTTGCTCGGGGTTGTCTTTCAGAAAAGGTCATGTACCAAGTTAATTCCATTTTCCTCAAGGCACCAGCGAACTGTGCCATCTATCTGTCTTCATTCGTAACTTGGTTAGCCTCCCAAGTCGACTCACAGATGAACTAATGTCATCTGAGGTCCTCATCACCCTCATATAGAGGAATGTGTACTGACCCGTGACCCATGTCGAAATCACTGTCACTGCTTTCAGGAGGTGGAGGTGGTGGAGGTGGGGGTGGGGGTGGTGGGGTTATTTGTTTATTCCCCTTTGCGGAACTATTGTCGATGGAACTCTTGTTCCTGTCGGTTGTTTTTTTCGTTTTTTCTTCGACCAGTAGTCGGTTGGTTTTGACCTCTTCTGTCGATGTCCAACTGTAATTATCTGTCCGTAGTTCTAAATAATCTGTGTTCTCCAAAGCTGTATTTGGCAGGGGGGGTGCTCCTTCATGTGTCGATAAAAGTAAGTGGATACTTCGGTTGGAGGGTACCGCTTGAAAAGTAACCCAATTTCCTTCTTCTGGTCAACAGATAATAAGATGTCTACTAGTGTATGTCTCATTGTCTAGTCGACTCCATATACCAAAGTTACCAGCTCCTAGTCAGAGGTCCTCTTCGACAATGGCTTGTATCCGAGTACGCAGATTCAACGGAGACATAGTTGTTCCTTCTTGGGGAGCTTCTAATTGGAGAGCTTCTTTCTGCTCTATCCACAATTCTTCTTCTATAGGGGACGCCTCTTTTTCCACACCTTCTTCTTGTCAGTCATGACCCGACTCTGGCAGATTTCTTTCCTAGTCAGTCGCCCTAGTACTCATTCCTCTGTGCAGCACTAAGGCTCTTTCTCTTCTTTCTTCCCTTCTTTGTTGTCTCTCCTCCCTCTCTATTTTCTGGAGGTCCAACATACCTTTGTGTGATACTGTCTTCTTGATTTCCTTTTAGTCGACTTCTCCTTACTAGTGATCGGTATCTACTTTTAGTCGACTAGAATCCACTCCGCTTTATCCCGACATATGACCAGCTACCCCCCCATAGCCTACCCGCCGCTTTAGAAAGCCCGAATAGTTTGGTCTACTTGCTTAGGAAGTATTCCCACTCCCTTTCTACAATGAATTTTTCCCACCTCTTTTTTTTTTTCCGCCCAGTTAGGGTTTAATGGTGGTCCACGAAGTGATGGACGAGGTTCGACCATATGACCTATTCCCTTCTCGATTAGGAATTTAAACAGCAAGGTCGATAAGGAACACAAGAATTTCTTGGTGAGGTCTGTGTATAATTTCTTCTTAATGGTTTCCACCGAAGTCCTTTCTTCTACTGCTTGTTCCTCACAGAATTCGTCGATGATTTTTTCGAACCACTACGACAAGTTTGTTCTTTCCCCACGAATCATTTTTTCTAGCAACTGTTGATCTTTAGTCTCTTCCAGCTTTTTCATCCAGGATTTTCTTCAGAAGTTGGGGCACTGATTCTAAAAACTTCTCATGTGTCTCTGTAAAGAATCTTGTTTTTGCTTGTGCGGTCATTAATCTATTTCTTCGTGCATAATTCTGCAAATAATTTGCAACTTTACATTCCCACCAGTCCTTAATCTCTTGTTCTGATATCATCTGTTTGCATACATTTCAAACATGTACTACCGACAACGGAACCAATGTTGTAATCTCACAGATCACCTAAGGTTACCAATAATACATACCAAAACATACATACATAACAGAGACAAGAGATAAGAACAAGTAGAGGAAATAACAAATTATATTAACATGAATGGGTCCATACAATACAAATAACTGAACCAAGTTCTCATCTAGCTCAACAGCCTAATATATATGATTTACAAACAGTTACAAAATAACTACCTATCGGTTTGGTGAACCGACACAACCTTAGGTGGTCAACCTAATCTCTAGTTTAGTTAGCCGACCGACTTAGTCAGATGATCGACTAAGTCGGCTATCGTTCAAGTCAACATGCCAACTTTTTCCTCTAACAAGAATCAAGATGTTACTTCAGAAATTTTAAAGGGGATTGCTAATGTTCTATTTGAAAATTATCAGGAACACATTCAAGAATATTTTCAAGAGCAGTTTGTGCGAGTGCTAGAAGGGTTACAGCCGGGGCAGCCTTGTCAGGACAAGCACATAACTGAAATTTTTGAAGGTTGTTAGGACTTTTATGACCCAGTAGATTATTATTTGGAAAATATTTGCAGTGATAATAGATAGTTATGTCTTTGCAGTAAAGATCATATCTCTCATCATAACCTTTTGCCATTAAGTTCTTCATTTCTGATCAAGCATGCTGAAGAATCCTAATCATTAGATCAATTGCTTGATTGGCTTCATTGTAAGTCAGAATTTACTTGATTGGGAATTAGTTTTCGGTCAAGTAGGGTAGGTAGGTAGGTGTGAATAATCTTGACATGGCGAGCATTTCTTTTAGCAATTTTCCAGTTTGTTTTCAGTATCAGTTCAGTTCTTATTTTCAGAGCAGGTTGAGGCTTTCAAGAAAGCTTGGGACGAACCCAATGGATCAAGCACTTGGTCTATGGGTTTTTTTTCTACCTCACAGGGAGGATAGCATCCCCGATTTGGAGTCGTTCTTAGCACCTGTGCTCAAATTTGAGGATTTTTACATATGCATCTACAATAATTCCCCTGCAAAAGTCTAGACCAGTGAAAGAAAGAGTAAGGTATGAAATATTTTCATATCATATGACTTTGAAGGATATTGATGGGGTTTCTATATGTTCTAAGAGGGTTTATTCATTGCTTTGAAGTGCAAAATTATTGAAAATGTTGAGTTTTAGCCTTATAAATATGCCTGAATAAGAAAAACCTGATCAAGGTTAAAGGTTGGCTGAAATGGACGGCTTGGATGCATAGCAGAGAAGATCAAAGGATACAAATCATTTTCGCCAAGGAAAAATCGGGAGTTGAAAAGCGAAAAAAGGGCCAATTTTGGTTATAGAAATTGATAAATCCGCATTTCGCTTTTCGATATTTTGCATAAAGGAAAAATTGGAAAGTGGAAGATATAGAATTTGGTCGTAAAAAGGTTAGAACGTCGCTTTCTATGATCTGCAAGATCGACGGTCCAGAAATCTTTTGTCAAATATCAATGGCTCAGAAAGGAGAAAAAAGGCGGAATCATAAAGCGAAAGTACAGAAATTTGGTTATGAAAAATTGGAATCTTGCTTTCCACCAGCCCATAATGTGTGTCCACTTCAATCATAGATCAACGATTCAGAATGCTTCCGCATTTTTAATCTCAAATAAATGACTCGAAAAGGAGTAGAAAGGCGAGAGCGAAAATACAGAGAATTTGGTCATTGAATGTTGGAAGCTCACTTTCTGCTTTTCGTCAGCCCGTGAGATCGACGAGTTAGAGAGCTTCTGCACAAATCAATGGCCTGAAAGGGAGTGAAAAGGGGGAGTCGAAAAAATCAAATTGAGCATCGTGAAAAGTCGGAAGCTCGCATTCCACATCCCACAGCTCGATCTCAAATCAATGGCTACGAAATTTTCTGTCTAAGATCGATAGTGCAGAAAGGGGAAACATGCACATGGGATAAGTAGATCTACTGATATGTAAAATTGGCAGACCCCACAGATTTCAACGACCGATAAATATCCACGGCCGAGGTGGATTTCGGCACTACCAAAACTAGCACGGGAAAACAAACTTTTCAAATCTGCAGAATTTGGTACAAGGCACAGGTTTAGACGGCACAGATCAAGACTTGATCTAGATCCATGACTTATATCCATACCGCTGATGAAACATGCACAGAGAAAGTAACTTTTGAAATCAGTGAAATTTTGTAGGCCCCACAGCATTCAACGACCGATCAAGATCCACAAATGAGAAAAATTATGTTTCCAGAACATGCAAGGAGAAAATAAATTTTAAAATATGTAGAATTTAGATGCTCGTGAATAAATCCAAGACACGCGTCTACACAGCATGGTTTGATCAAATTGATCAACGAGTGGGAAAAATTCTGCTAGTTCAAAGTGTTGTTGGTTTAATTTTCCAGAACTCGGCGGAAATTTACAGAGTGTGCAATTCAGTACACGTGTAGGTGCATCCGAGTGTTTTCCAAATAGATCCACGGTCCAGACAGATTTCGCGAGGCGAAGGTGCGAGGAAGATAAGAATTAAAAAACTGGAGAAATGGAGTTATGTTATTTTAACACATTTTCATTTCGCATATTTCTGATCAAAATACTTTTGAAGAGGTTTTCAGAGGAGATTTATTTTGCCAAAGGATTTTTTTTACAAGGTGTTTTTCTTCTTATTTATTTCCAAGGGGTACATTCAAAGAGTTTTTTCCCAGGGAACTTTTGCCAAATATTTTGTGTTCTAAGGTATTTTTGCAAAGGATTTATTTCTTTGCAAGAGGTTTTTTCATAGAGTTTTTTTTCCAAGGTATTTTTGCAAAGTAGGTTATTTCTTTGCAATGGGTTTTTCCAAAGAGTATTTTTTGCAAAAATGTATTTTTCTTCTTATGTCTTTCCAAGGGGCACAATGAAAGAGTTTTTTTCCAAGGCACTTTTGCAAAATATTTTGTATTCTAAGGCATTTTTGCAAATGAGTTATTTATTTGCAAGGGGTTTTTTCAAAGATTTTTTTTCTCCAAAGTATTTTTGCAAAATAGGTTATTTATTTGCAATGGGTTTTTCCAAAGATATTTTTTGCAAGGTATTTTTGCAAAGCAGTTTTTTTTTCCAAAATATTTTTATAAGTTGTTTTTTCAAAGGACGTTTTTTTCAAAGTATTCTTTCAAAGAGGTTTTTTTTTTCAATGGTTTTACAAAGAAGATATATTTACAAGGTGTTCTTATTTTTTTCCAAGGGGTCTTTTCAAAGGAGATTAAACAATCATGGGCAATAAGAAAAATCGTTAAAAAAAAGTGATCGTAAACATGATGACGATGCTAATAGGGAAAAACAAAAACTCAGAAATAGAGCCAAAAGATCAAGGGTTGCAGAAATCGAAGAGAGAATTATTGAAGATATAAGAACAGATTTACATGATACTATTGATGAAATGGAAATTGCAAATAGGGTACAGGAAGAACAATTGAAGTTGAAGAGACCATTTTTAAAGATGTAAATAGTGATTTTACATGCTAATGTTGATGAATTCAATATTGAAGATCAAAATCAAGATCCAGAAATTGGACCTGGTATGTATATATCATGTATTTTTCAAATTCATTTTTTATAATGAATTGTATTTTTGGACATATGTTAAATTAAATTTAACTTGATGTATAGGTACTTTCACCATTGATGATGAAATGTTAGAAGACATTGATTGCGAAAAATATGGAGAAAAAATACCCATACATGTTGCACGATATCGTGCTACAAAAATTTACTATGATATCCTCAAGGATTGTTCAATAGTAGGACAAGCGCAAATTTTGAGATGTTTATTGGTGTCCAAGAAGTTAGAAGGTGCTACATCATTATTGGGTATTCATAAGGTGACAAAAGAGTCGAAACTGAAACATAATGTGATAGAAAATATAGGTGATGCAATAAAAAAATTTGGAAAATCCAGAAAGAAAGATACCAGTGTTGCATGTAGAGCAATTCAGACAACATTTATTTCAGCTAGTACTAGACAAAAACGTTTGACAACACAACTAGCATAAGCAGTTGGAACCTCAAGAAAGACATTATACAAACATAGCAAATTCAGAATGCAAATAGATGAAAATGATGAACTTGCTTGCTGGGCAATTATTTGTAGACAACCTTACAAAAATAGAATGGGAGAAGGTGTTAAAGATATTGTATAGAAATATTGGTTGGCACATGCTCGAGTTTCACCAAATTCAAGGGATGTGATACAACAAAGACTATCACAAAATGTATATGAAATCTGTCCAAAACATATAATGGAAACGACACAAGTACAATTGTTCAATAAATTCAAGGAGGATCATCGTAGAATTAATATGTCAATCACTACATTTGTGCAACAAAAACCATGGTATGTTAAACCAATTACTATAAATGACACATGTTGTTGTCGTTATCATGTGCAATTTCAATTATATTACGACACGTTTTTTGAATTTGGTAAAAAAATTTGGGCAAATTCACCACCTCCCCCCACAATATGTGAATTCATATCTCAAACTCTATGTGAGAGAAATCACTATGAAGTATTTTATAATAAGAAATGTGTCAATGGAAAACATTGCCATCATTGTGGAAATCTAGTTTTATTCCACAATAAATACCCTATCGATAATGATCAGTCGCTTTCAAATGTGACCGTTGATTGGAGAATATACGAATGCAACAATTATTCTATAAGTTCTAATGATGCTCATCCAAAAGAATTGATTTGTGAGAAGATAAAATATGTGTGACAGATTTTCTCTCGAAATTTGAAAGTGAAATTTATAAATACACCAAGCATTCACATAGATCATGATGGAAAGACCTTCAAAATAAACATTCCCATGAAATTTTTCCAGCCAGAACAATTTTGTATGTGGTTGATTTTACAGAAAACTACACATTTGCTGCACAAAAAGAGATTCAAAGTGAATACTATCATTCTAACCAAGTTTCGATATTTATCCATGTTCTATATAGACATTCTCAACAGGATGTTAATGGCATTGAAAGCACGTGTGATAATCAAGATGTGATTAAATAATATCACTTTTATATCAGCGATGATTGTATACACGATACACATTTTTTTCAACATTGTATTGAAATTTGTTTCTATGATTCACTAAAAAGGCACGAAGTTAAATTCAATGAACATTGGATATGGTTAGATGGATGTGCGGGACAATTTAAATCTTCACGATCATTTTTTGGTTGTGTCGACTTCATAAAGCACTGAACATTAAACATCACTAGAATTTATTTAAAACTGGACATGGAAAAGGTGAACATGATGGTGCAGGAGCATGCATAAAAAGAGCACTTCGAAGATGGCAAATGAATCATTCTTCTAGATGAATCTATTCAGCTGCAGAGGTTGTCCAGTGGTGTAAATCACATCTAAGCCATGATTGTAGTCAACAATCAAAATATGTGCGCATGTATGTACACAATTTTTTTCATTTATATTAATTGTCAATTTTAAAAAATGTATGTACTAACATTGAAGTATATGTACACTAATATTAAAAGTTGTCATTTGTGATTTATCATTTATTATGTAGGTTTTTTTGTCTTATTGGGATCCAAGATATAGATAGATCAATACCATACAAGGCTATCACCATACATGGGACTAGAGAAATTCACTATATTCAAACAAAAGCCTTCCAAAACGTGTTTGCATTTGAAAGTAGAAAGCAATCATGTTTTTGTCATATTTGCACTAAAAATGTTGAATCTACATAAGTTTGTGAAAACATAACGAACAACTATGTAAAACATTGGAAACACACAAAGATTAATCCAAAAGGGAAAATGCCACTAGTAAGTGTAGAAGAATTATAATATGAAGAAATAGCAATATCATCTGATGGCGATAGAATTTCAGATCTTGTTAGAGAAGGTAATGATCTTGATGATTGTTCATTGTTGTCCATCACCTTATGTGTATATAGTCAATTTAATTGACTTAAAAACTCTAACGCCAATTGTAATTTGCACAGGAGATGTTTTTGTTGTGATTGCACCTTTAGACAACAACGAAAATGTAAAATATTATTTGATGTGATGCACTGAAGGAAAGATGAATTTATTGGAGGACTACGATGACAACGGATTTACATACGAGAGAGGATCCATCATTTTAAAAGGTTATTTTCTTTAGCAGACCCATATGATTAAAAATGATGTCTACTTTCAGGATTATGAACATGATGTTATATGTTGTTAGTATAGTCATTTAGTATGTGCATCTTGAATAAAATTGGTACAAGTTTCATCGAAAAAAAACTTAAAAAATAAAAAATGAAAACTGTCCAAATATGACCATGAACGAATAATTGAGGACAACATTCCATTGCGATGTTTTTAACTATATCATTTCTTGTTTTATGTTGAGATTGGCTATCATACTCAAATATGGATTGATGTTTTAGAATTCATAATCATTGTGTACTTAGTCATTTAGTAGGTGCATCTCGAATAAAATTGGTACAAGTTCCATCGAAAAAAAACTTTAAAAAATAGAAAATGGAAACTGTCCAAATATGACCATGAACGGATAACTGAGGACGACATTCCATTGCGATGTTTTTAACTATATCATTTCTTGGTTTATGTTGAGATTGGCTATCATGCTCAAAGATGGATTGATGTTTTAAAATTCATAACGATTGTGTACTTAGTCATTTAGTATGTGCATCTCGAATAAAATTGGTACAAGTTCCATCGAAAAAAAACTTAAAAAATAGAAAATGGAAACTGTCCAAATATGACCATGAACGGATAATTGAGGACGACATTCCATTGCGAAGTTTTTAAATATATCTTTCTTGTTTTATGTTGAGATTGGCTATTATGCTCAAATATGGATTGATGTTTTAGAATTCAGAATCATTATGTGCTTAGCCATTTAGTATGTGCGTCTTGAATAAAATTGGTACAAGTTCCATCGAAAAAAAACTTAAAAAATAGAAAATGGAAGCTGTCCAAATATGACCATGAACGGATAATTGAGGATGGAATTCCATTGCAATGTTTTTAACTATATCAAAAATGAAATGATCGACATTTTTGTACATGTCAAATGTTGTGTCATTTATATAAAATTCATAACATTCATTGTTAACATTCCTAACATTTCCTATCAAACTTTCTAATATTCATTATTAACATTTCTAGAATTACTATCATAACTTCCTAACATTCATTTTTAGCATTCCCCACATTCATTCATAATATTCATTCCTAACATTCCCCACATTCATTCCCACATTCATTCTTAACATTCATAACTTTCTTATCTTTATATTTCACCTATCAAAACTTCTTATTATTCCTAACATTTCCTAACATTCATTCTTAACATTCCTAACATTCCCCACACTCATTCATACCATTCATTCCTAACATTACCCACTTCATTCTTAACATTCCTAACTTTCATATATTTAAATTGCACCTATCAAAAGATCCTAACATTCCTAACATTCCCCACATTCATTCCTAACATTTCTCCACATTCATTCCTAACATTTCTCACATTTATTCTTGACATTGGATTAAACCTTCCTAACATTCCTAACATTCCCCACATTCATTCCTAACATTAGATTGCACCTATCAAAACTTCTTAACATTCATTCTTAACATTCCTAATTTTCCTATCTTTAGAATGCACCTATCAAAACTTCCTAACATTTCCTCACATTCATTTCAAACATTTCCCACATTTATTCTTCACATTGAATTGCACCTTCCTAACATTTCTCACATTTATTCCTAACATTCATTCTTAACATTAGATTGCACCTATCCAAAACTTCCTAACATTCATTCTTAACATTCATAATTTTCCTATCTTTAGAATGCACCTATCAAAACTTCCTAACATTCATAACATTTCCCCACATTCATTCCTAACATTTCCCACATTTATTCTTAACATTGGATTGCACCAATCAAAACTTCCTAACATTCCCCACATTCATTCTTAACATTAGATTACACCTATCAAAACTTCCTAACATTCATTCTTAACATTCCTAATTTTCATATCTTTAGAATGCACCTGTCAAAGCTTCCTAACATTCCTAACATTTCCTAACATTCATTCCTAACCTTCTCCGCGTTCATACCTAACATTAGATTGCACCTATCAAACTTCCTAACATTCATTCTCAACATCTCAACACTGAAAATATTTTACATCTACAAACATGAATAAATTTAATAATATATACATTCATTATTAACATTAGATTGCACCTATCAAAAATTCCTAACATTCATTCTCAACATCTCAACACTGAAAATATTTTACATCTACAAACATATATAAATTTAATAATACATACATTCATAATATGTAAGTTCAATATACATGTATATAATCCCCCCAAAAAAATATGTAAAGTCAATGTGCATGTATATAATCCAAAAAAACAATCATGAACATGTGAGTTCAATGTACATATGTATAATCCAAAAATAAAGCTCCTCGATGTCCAAAACAACTACAGTGTATATATATTAGTTTAATATTTTAATGTTTTGATTTTAGTTTAAATTGTTTAAATAATTTATGATATTCATAATATGTTTTTATATATGTTGTAGGTTGGTTTGAGTC
>LPNX010330236.1:748136-784094 GCA_001517045.1 Pseudotsuga menziesii
ATATCGAAGAACAATTCAATTATTAACAAAATTACCTCAAATTCTCTATCATCCACTAGAGTCTTCCCTTTGCCTCTAAAGGATGAAAGAGACCCAAGCCGCAACATGTATAAAAGCAATTTATGAATCTTACAAATTATTTAAACTATTTTAAACTAAATTCAAATATTAAACTTACAATTCCACCACTATCCTCGAGTGGAGTCTTCCCTTTGCCTCAAAACGATAAAAAAGACCCAAGCTGCAACATATATAAAATCAATTTGCGAATGTCAAAAATTATTTAAACTATTAAACTTATATATTAGATAATAGTTCAATTATGAACACAATTACGTTGGTACCAATATCCACATCCATCAAAGAACCTATATCTTCACCGCCAATTTCAATATGTTCTCTTCCCTTAAAATTTAAATTTTGTTAATAAATAAATCATAGTGCAAGCAAAAAAAACTAAGCTTAAGCAATTACAAAAACCGAAACAAAAAAAAAAATCATTAGTTCACACTAGATGGAAAATCATCTAAAAAGTTTGAATCTAAAGAAACCTGCATGGATAAGTCAAATTAACATTAAGATACATAGTTAATTTTTTTTTTAAAGAATAAAATATCTTTCAAACATAAATATAAATATGTAAGTAATAAATATACGTCTCCAAAATGCTCTTCTGCATTTGCAACTTTTCAATGGTAGAGACTTGAAAATTATGCTCCTTCAACATTCGAGAAAACTGCAACCAATAAACATTTACATAATGTATTTATTACTATACATCAAAAAAGCTTAATATCATACATAGATATAATGTAACAAAAAGTTCAATTCAAAATAAATAAATAAAGTAAATAAAATTAAAGTACACAAACCTCTCCTATACTTGACGTGTCATTAGATAAGACATCTGAAGTTATATCATGACAAACCTTGGCATAAGCCTTTAGATCTTCAATGCCCATATGATCTAACTCATCATTTGTTTTGTGAAATTTTTTTTACCAAATAGTGGCCCGTGCCCTCTCTCGAATCAATCCAACATCAACTCCTACAAATGCCGAAGTTAAACCTTCAACAACATTATACTTTGCAGTTGTCCCAACTTGTGATGTGGGCTCCATCTCCAGTTTGTAAGTCACAAGCCTAGGTAGACAAGATATCTGAGGTGGAGGTCGAAGAGTAGTGGGATCTCTAAGAGTACCTTTTCGATTGCATATCCTCCCATTTCCAACTCCATAAAACTCGGAATGAATATCAGTATAGTCTGGCTTCATATTTAAAAAAAAATCGGCTTAAAAAAATCTAGCAAAATAATTAGAAACCTCATCGTTCCATGTCAACCGACCATAGGCTACAAGGAACTGGTTATATAAATGATGTGCAAGTTCAGGGTGCTTAAAATATTGCACTTTCAATGCTTTACGCTTTAGGCCCTCTTTGAAGTTAAACATTGAGTTGGTTTTTTGTCTAGTCACTCTCTCCTTCACAACAACCCACTTGTCTAGACCCATCACCTGGGCCTTTCTTCTCTGCATCAAGTCAACAAAACCATCTATTGTTGGTCCAAGATCCTCATATACCTCAATGAATTTTTGTACTGATTGCAAAACTATCTCTATACTTTGTTTGTTCTATGGAGCATGATCCAAACTAGAAATATCGCATTACAGCTTGTCATAGTGAGCTCTACAGCTTTCAAGGGTTGTTTGTTGAAGACCACTTTCCCATGGAATATCCTCCGGTAAATTAGGTGGATAATTCGTAATGGGTATACAACCCTCAGCTAGTTGAACATTTTGTGCCCTAGATCGACCTTCGTCACCCTGTGTAGGATGACGAGCCTCTTGTGAACCTTGCTCTGCATCCACGCTTGTCTCTCATACTCAATATTCCTCCATCTCTATAAAATAACGTGTCACTTCCACACCATGCTCTGCTTCAAATACAAATAAATTTATGTGTAAACACGTACAGACTTCATGTACACACAAAAATACAATTTATAAATGTATTAAAATATTGATGTTCATACCAACAGAAGGTCAAGATAGACGTTGACCCACAGAGGATAAGGGGGAATCATCTCTACCACTATCATCTCGTCAATGATCGAATGAATGTGAACTATACAATAAGCTTGAATCTCGAGGTGAAGTCGACAACCTTCGATTATCGTTTGGGACATCAACTCCCGAAGAATGTGATGACCTCCTACGTTTTTGTCTCGAAGAGTGCTCTTTTTCCATTTGATATGATATCTACAAGTTTACACAAATATCAACTCATAACAAATTCAAATTCTACATGTTAATTCCACAAATTCAAAGACCTAGCTACTAAAAAACTAAGTTTTTAATAAAGACCTAGATATACCTAATATCATATAATAGTTATTAAAATGAATATAACTAATTTATTGTTGGATGTATGAGGAATTAGTGTGAGCCAATCTTTAAGTATTTTAGATGTTTTAAATGAATGGAACCAATATGATCAAATATTAAGTGAAGGTTACATTTCTTTATGTCAAGGAATCAATTCATGAACATGTTAAATCTTAATTTAAATCCTAAATTAATAACTTATTTGATATCTTAATAATTTAAACATAAATTATATCTACAAATATTTTCATTATTCCATAAAATCATAAAAAATTGTTCTCGATTTGAAACTGGTACCTTTTTACTTAAAAAAAAAAACTATTTTTCCACGAACACAGAAGCAAAAAGCTCTAAACACCATGAGATCTTGGACTGTACAATATATTTTCATTATTAAGTGATTGAATGAAGTAAACCACTTATAATAACTATTTTTTCAAAATATTAAATTTAAATGTCTCTTTATCAATTTACATCTAAATTTAAGTCTCTCTTTATCAATTGTACCAGGGCAAGTTAAATGTATAGATGTGAGTATAAATGCGCCAGTATCAGATGAAGTATAAGGTATTTTAATCTTGTTTACTCTTCTCTTTATTTTTAACAAGAATGGACACAACCAACCTAACAAGCTTCTTCGCTAGAGCTATTAGAGGTAGTTAGTTTTTCTAATTTTTTATAGTTCATGTTTCGTTTCTTGAGTTACAAAACCATACAATCTGAATCCTAGTTTTTATGGTTGCTTATATATGCTCTCAGAGGATAAAAACTATATATTTCTATAAAGAAGGCCTATTTTGATTTGGTGTTGTGTTTTATTATCATATATAGTTTCTATGAAATCCTAGCTTTCTATCTATTTTATAGTGAGGGATTGGGGTCTTCATAACCTCATTTCAATATATATTGAATGAACCCGTATCAACAACATTATATTAGATTGATTTTTTTTATAAATTTAGGAGCTATATGGTAGACTTGAAAATGTATAGTACAGTTTAAATGGGAAACCAAAGACTAAAAATAAGACTGTTATAATGATCTGGGTGTGCATGATTGAAAGCACTACGTTTCGCTTTCAGGTAAGTTTTGAAAACTCCAAGTATCCTACTCGCCTGCTTTCTATCCACATGGACAAAGTTCATGCACTCTATCCATGTGGACATAGTTCATGCACTCTCATTAGGGGAATTTTGATGTCTAAAATGGGCCTCACCTCTTGGGGAAGGTATATTTACAACTCACCTCTTGCACCACAACCAATGTAACTATGGTTGAGATCAATTGAAAAGATGTCTAAAAATAAAGTCAATAAAAATATATTTGATATGACTAAAGTGAGAGTACTTTTGAATACATAAATTATTTTGTGTACTTTAAAATAATGCACTTATATAAGAAAATAAAGTATGTTAGTTTTTTTTGTTTTTTTTAATATAACTTATTTATTCAATATTCACATATTTATCGTTTTAAATTTTAAAAATAATATATATATAGTTATTGTTATTGTTATTTAATTTTATTAATTAAAAATAAAACATAAAATTTAATCATTATTTTAAATGTGTTAATCATCTACTAATATTAATATCAAAATTATTTATAAAATCTATTTATTAATGAATATAAACTAAATTATTTTTATAATATTTTTCTTAAATAATATATGAATATGACGTAATACCCATTTATCTCGTTTTATATATCCATTCCATAATCAATTCCTTTATTTTTTGTCATGTTTTACGTATTATACTTTGAAGTAATATTTAGTTTTTAAAATTCAATATAATGGATTAAATGTTCATCACACTTTTTTATTATTATTATTTTTGAATAATATTTTAATGTTTTATTAATACTTCATTTTACATTGAATTGAAATATTAAAATTACTCTTTTTTCTACGTATTTTAATGCATTATATTAAATTCAAAAGTAATTTAAAAGTACATTTTTCATTATGAGTACTTTGCTTACAATATTGTTATAGTCAACTATGGGTTTTCATTTACCATTTAGAATTTGACAATTAAGCGTCCTTAACTCAACTAGTGCCACCTCAACTATTATAAATGATATCATCCTCTAGAATGTGATTGATTCTTATAAAGTTGATTTTGATGGTACATTTTTTGTTTTGAGGCTCATTTTTTACCTCAAAATTCCCCTAATGATCCATTTGGATAGAATTCATGCACTCTGTCCACATGGACAGAGTTCATGGACTCTGTCCACATGGACAAAGTTCATCTTATATTATAATTTAACAAACACACATGGAACCATATATACAACCAAATTATACTACTATGATAATAAGTAATATTTTGTCATTCCCATTCTCTTTTATGTTTATCAAAGATTCCATTCTCACTAAGTTTATCCGATATTGCATGTTAAAAAAAATCTTAAAATGTGCAGATAAACCAAAGTCAGATAGACCGAAATAAATGGTTATCCATTGGCATATATCTTGGTTGGATCTCTTTTATCAGCAAGATGGCGCATTATTATTGTGTATTGGAAAAACAATTTTAACCATCTAACATTGAGCCCCATGTAATGTGGTAACAATTTTTAAAACGTGGCAATCATCACCAACATGGCTTTTACAATTAGAAAGTTCATGCCCTTCATGTGCAATGCATATTAAATCAATATTAATGTTGGCACTCACTACTTAGTAAACCAATTTAAACTATTGAAAAAGAAAGGTTATATTCCAGCATACTCTAAGCATTTTGGCTACATTTCATATGGCTGTCTTGCACTCCAACTATTCATATACATGTCTACCAAATATTCCGCAAATTTCAAACTCTCTCCTAATTTACATACACGAAATCCAATACAACCAAATTATACTACTATGATAATAACTATTATTTTGGCATTCTCATTCTCTTTTATGTTTATCAGAGATTCCATTCTCAGTATGTTTATCCGATATTGCATGTTAAAAAAAATGTTGTTCTTACTATCATAATATGACATCGAAATCAAAAGTCAAAGAACAATGTCGGTTCATGTGGACAGAGCTCATGAACTATGTCCACATACATGTTCAAAAACAATTTTAAGTGAACAAAATAAATCATAAATTAATTTAAAATCAATGTAAAATATATTTTGTTAATGCATAATTTTTTTAATTTTTTATTAGAAGGCATACCTGTTTATTTTTCGCTGCTAAAAGATACCGACGAAACCAACCTCAAGCGTAAGAAGCGGAACAATGAAGGAAGCAAAATGAAGCCGACCAACGAAAAAACGAATGATTCCTGCCAACAATATACAAAAATTAGAAAATTAACAAAAAGATAAAATTAGAAAATGAACAAAAAAGATAAAATTAGAAAATTAACAATGTACAAAACGATACCTTTCAACAATGTACAAAACGATACCTTTCAACAATGTACCACGCCGAGAGGACGGAAGGGTGTTAGTTCTCCACGCTGAGAGGAGGCCAGAAGGGTGGCGGATCTCCACAATGTCAACTCACGACAGGCGACGACAGGCGGGGCAAGGACTGCAAGCGAAAAAATTATTCACCCAGGTGGGGCGGAGACCAGGCGACGACAAGCGAGGTGGGGACCAGGCGACGACGGGCAGGGCAAGGACCTGCAAGCAGAAAAGGTCAAATGAGGGCCGCAGCCGACCTTTTATGCAAAAAAATTATTTGGTCAAATATTTATTCGGCCGAATAATTATTCGGCCAAATAAACATAGAACCATCGGTCAAAATTATCAGTTGGCTATGCGTTTCCACATATTTTGATGTCTTCGTCAATTTAAATGGTTCACTGTTAAAAATTATATGGTCGAATAAAGGATCGATTATTCGGCCGAATAAAAACATTATTCAGCCGAATAAATATAGTATTCGGCTAAATAACTCCTGCTATGTTGCTTGGGCACCCGATTCTCATGGAAGTGTTACCCAACTTCGTGTTTTCACCATCAAGTTCTATCATTTTGGTAAAAGGGTAGACTCACCTGTATAATTCAATGGAAATATTATAATCCATGATAATCGAAAAGAAAGAATTGCAGTATGTTGTAGCTCGATGTGTAACGATCGATCAGTCCTCATGAAAAGAGCAGTCAAGCTAATTGAGTATTGCAGTTCCGTCAGTAAGCCAGATGTTTTACATGCCCAAAGAGAATGCATACGTTGTGTCTGGATTTGGTTGATGAGCCTTTATGCTAACTAACTACGTTTTACGGTTATATAATTTTAAAGCTCTTAGTGACAACAAAGTTTCAATTAAAACAGAAAGAAAAGAAAACATAAGATAAAGAAGCTGCTAGAACCATAACCCATCCCACGTGTCGGTGGAGGATGGAATGTGAGCAGTGTAGGTAGGCACCACATCTGTTCAATCACATGTTTCATTTGATTTTACCAATTTATATGACGTATGGTTAATATGCGAGAAAATTGAAAAAAAAACAAACAAAGGAGGTCCATGGTAGTTTACACTTGAAAATATGTCTTAACGTGTTGTATATGGATGAGAATACCTTCATGTGCATTAAGACGCCTGCAGGTCCATCCTGTCACAGTCCATCTAGAGGGATATCAGTAGTTGAATTAAGAATTAGCTATATGGAATAGTCATGGTCGATGCTGACAGATTGAGCAAAGCTTCGAAAATCATTCTTGCCAAATTTGGATGGAATTTGTTTCATGCAAACATTCTCCCTAAGCTTCTAGATATTTATATTGATTTTTTTCCCAGAAAGTTCAAGGCGATTCCACAGAGCTTCTCGGTAGTAGCTATGTCAAATTCTAACAGAGTTCACCTTCTATAACACTATTGGTCGAACAACGCTGATTTCAGAAACTTCAGTGAGTGAGATCAACCGCTCCTCTAACTTGATATTTTTAAGAACATTAAACTAAATGAATAGAACTGTCTATGAAACTCAAGCCTCTAAATGAAGTACTAGGAGAAGCATACCTTATTATTATCAACTTATTCTTTATCTTGGTAATTGATGTATGGCGTGACACAGCAAAAGACTACTGTCAAGAAATAGTTTCTATAATAATTTGAGCGACTTTATTGTGATGTTATAACTTAGCAACGAACACTCCTCTATTGCTCAGCTTTGGCTTTAGAACAATATCATGGAAATCTTTTGTGTACAATTGATAACAAGGACCCCCTTCCATAGGATTTGCAAGGTCTCCTATTATGACATTGAATCATTCATCTCTGTTCTCGAGCTCAGCCTCACGTCGAAGAATTTCGACTAAAGCTTTAAACTTTAGCAAGAATCTAAGAAGTATAAAGTATAGTTTGAGAAAATGAAGCATTAAAAATTATTTTCCTCGCATCATTGATAATGAGCTCAAGGAGAGAACTGCAGAACACTTCTTTGTTCACAACAAGGTATTTGTAGCAAAAATCAATAACATATCTTACAAACAACTTTAAATCCAGTTTCAAACCTTTTTTCATATGTTATCCATTGTATTGTTTCTTTCACGTGATGACCTATGGTTACCATGTTGTATGACTTTTGATAAAAACATTCAAATAAAATTGTATTTATAATTTCAAATAAATTTAATTATGTAAAAATGTAAAATTAATTGAATTCAAGTTTATAGCTTTTGAAAGTTGATATTGTAGATTGTGTAAAACTCTAATTTTGTAACCAAAATTAGATGACATTAATATGAAAGTTATCACCTGAATGTGAAGCAATATGGTGAAATTAGATGACATTAATGTGAAAATTATCACCTACATGTGAAGGAATATGGTGAGCATTTATGCTACCGTGTTGTGTACGTTTCACAATTTTACATAGTGCGTTTACATATATTTGATGATACATATCAACACAATTTTCATGAAATGCATCTCCATACATTAATATAATTTAGAAAGTTTAAAGATAAATACAATTTGGAGCAAATCTTGCTCATTTTGGTTTTAGTGGATCATTGGATAACCTAATCCAAGAGTTGTATGCCACAGAAAGTTTGTCCAACACTTACATATCCTTGTCATTACAATGATGATTTTGTAGTGTCCACTAGGCAAGTAGTATGAATGTCACTGTCATGCACTCGCCCAAAACAATAGATTTAAAGATCTTATGAAATAATTTGAGGTTATAATTGTAGAACGATAAAAGAGTAATTTTACAAAATATCTTGCACCATCTTTTTGTTCCTTAGATTTTATAAAAAGAATAAAAATTTTAGACAAAACATTGGGCATTGTATACTAGTGCTCATGATTATCGTTCACACTAGGTTTTTATTTACCATCTTAATTTCAAAAACCTTAAGGCTCAAACTCACTTTCTCTTTCATTTGTTGTAATAGCAAATATCGAATGAATAGGATGAATGTCTCTTTCATTAATCATATTCATAATATTTACTGCAAAAAAAAATGTCTTCCATGAATCAAGTAGGGTAGAAACTTCAAATTTAAGAGATTGGGGTTGTTCTTATTGGTGTTGCTTTTTCTAATGAATTTTATCATAATTTTTCATTGACATTTTTATGAAATTTCACCTTTAAACATTAACTTACAGTGAAAAAAATAAAAATATTGTTGAAACTATATTTCGAAGAAAATATTTTTATTTCTAGCTTAACCATCACTGGATTTCAAGAGAAGGATCACATCACTGGCCAAGAGAATAAATGTCTATTGTAATCTCACAGATCACATAGGGTTACCAATAATACACATTAAAAGAATACATACATAGCAGCAATAAGAGACAAGAACAAGTAGGCAGAATAATAGATTATATTATAACGAAAGGGCCATACAATACAGAGAACTGAATCGAGTTCTCATCTGGCTCAACAGCCTAATATATATGAATTACAAAACAGTTACAAATAACTACCTGTCGGTTCTGTCAACTGACACGACCTTATGTGGCCGACCTAATCTCTAGTTAGTCGGCTAATTGAATTAGTTAGCTATAGTTCTAGTCGGCTTTACCGACTTGCTCCTCCAACATCTCCCCCACAATCAAAACAATTATTCGTCCCGAAGAAATAGGGAGGTACCAAAATTTATTTGCCTGTCCTAAGTAGTTATTTCTGTGTTTGATCTTCATGGGCTGTGAAGTTTGATGGTTGGTCTCTTCTATACACAGACTTCGACAATTGCTTTAGCTGTTACTGCCAGCTGATGTTGGAATTCCGTCCAACTTTGCAGTACTTTTTGGATGTCGATGGTTAATGTAGTCAAACTTGATAATATCGACATTTTTTCTCGAATGGAAAGTTCTACTATTCTTTCCATGTCGGGACCCATAAACTGGTCCTTTTCTTCTGCTGTTTCAAAAAGTCGTTTCATCTACGGGCAAATGATGTCTAATTTTTCTAAACTTGGAATTGCTTGTTGCACCCAGTGATGTGCTTGTCGCTCTTGCTTCTGTAATTTGGCTATTTTGAGCACTATTTGATTTTCAATTGTGCTTCTAAGTGCTTCCTCTGTGATTTTTCTCTTCTCCAGTGCTTGGATTTCTTGTCGGGTCTATCGGGTTTCCTGATAGACTTGCCCATAATAAGCAGGCCAGTCTCGTAGTACTTATTCAGTAATGACCGACTCCTCCATGTGATCTTGTAGTACCTTGTATGCTTCTGAAAAAGTTGTATGATGCTGCATCAATATTCGAGTTGTTTCTTCTTTCTGCTCCTCTCTTGTGTCCTGCATCTGTGCCTGTAGCATCGACACCACGCTCTCAAACAGCTGATAAGATTTTTCTAGTTTCTTGTCGGTGTCGGCCTCTGTCGGTCCTGGTAGCACAAATTGCACAAGGTTTCTCCATTTGTTGAGGAACTCAACTTGTTCTTTTTTGTTATCGTCGAGCTCCTTATGTCTATTCTGGCTCCTTGTCTTTGCTTCGATTTCCAGTGTTTCCAAAAGTTTCCCTAATTATCCATCCCTCAACTTGGTTGCATCGACTGCAGTGGTCGACCCAAGTTGACTGATATGGACCATTGTCGTCTGTCCTTGATGGTCCTTCTTCCTTTTGTCTTTCTTCTTTTTGTGCTTTTGCTGCTCTGCTTTCTTTGGTACCTGTGTACCTATAAGAGTCAAAATTGGATTGTCTGGTTGCTGGCTAACAGTGGTTGATGGTACTTCTGGTTGGGTCGGTTGGATGACTATTACATCTGGTTGGTTGGATACAGAGGGTCCAAATGTGAATTCGATTGGAGCTAATGGTTTCGGTGGAGGTGGTTCTTGTGTAGTTGGTTTGAGTACAGGTTCTGGGTTGGGGGGTGGTGGTGATGGTGAAGGTGAATGGTCAGGTGTGATTGGGTTGGTGGAGGTATGGTCACGTGACGGGTCGTGGATCTGAGGGGGTGAATCTTCCTAAAGGTCAGAGAACAGTTGGTCGATTTCTCAATTTATTTCCTCCATGTTTTCCCCTTCCTCATCTCTGCGTGGTTCATAGGCTGGTGGGTGGGCTTCAGGGACGGTTGGGATGATAGATGTAGTCCGACTTGTGACAACGGCAGCTTCTTTGTCAGGGTTTCTTTGAAACGTCGAGCTTATGACGTCTGCCACAGTCCTTGGCCTCTAGGGTACTTGGCCAAGTTGAGGAGCAGGTAGTCTAGACTAGCCAGCTTCGAATAAAGGGCATTTGGTGGAGAGCTTTTGTACCGTGGTGAGTAGCTCCGGCAGTTTTTCAATATATGCCTTGAGGTCTCTATCTTGGTCGAACCTTTCCTTTAAGGTTTTCGGCATAGCATTCTTGCATATGTCGAGTGGGCTTATGGAAGGAGGTTCTAGAATTAGCTCTTGTGTTATTTTGGTCGGAGACGGGGGTGGACGTGTAGATACGAGATCCACAACATTTTCAGTTGTCAACGTATTTGTGCTTTTTTCCTTGTAATGTCCTGGTTTTGACCCCGGATGCATTAAAAGGTACATGATGTATATATTGTAATTAATCGTGGTGTGGAGCTAAAGGAAAAAGGCCCACCATCAATTTGGTTGTTTATGTTTCGGTAATAGGGATCGTTGCCGATGGTATATTGTGTTATCTGGCACATTAGAGTTTTGGCATCGTGTAAATATACACATTAATTAAAACAAACCTACAGCCAGCTACGACGGTGCAACATTAAATGAAAAGGGCATGATTCCTAAGGTTGAGGGGGGGGTTTTCTAACCCGTGGGGGTCATTGGGAGTTTTCCATGTGTCGGCCACCCATTTAAACTTCTGTTGTCTGGGAACAGTTATTGCTGAGTAGTGGTGGGTGTGGCAGGACTATCAGTCTTTGCCCCACGTACACTCCACCAGCGGGCTCGCTCTTCTCATGTGGGGGGGCAGGGGGACGGTTACCACTTTCTCCACTCTTCCACTCATGGTTTTTGGTATTGACCATCTCACGCAGGCAGGGGTTTGCTCAGTTCTCCCTTCTCTCATCGATTATTGGTCGATGGATCTATTTTTCCTCCCACTGCGAGTCATTCTATTCTTCCTACGGTCACGTAGAGAGTCTGACCATGTTTACATTGTCGGACTGTGAAAGGTATCTGTGGTTTTTCACTATGAGATGGGCTATAATCTTTCCCCATCCTGTGAAGAGAATCAATTTTTCCCTTTTGTATTATCGTACTATGTGTATGTGTATTACCCTCACGGTTTTGTGGTCAATGTACTTGTTTTTCCCAGTCCAATATTGAGAATCGGACTTCTCTCCCGTTTTGGGACTGTGTAATGTTTCTGCCACCTCATTGTTGAGCCGGGACTGTGGTTCTTTCCCTGATCTGGCAGTGTACCGTGGTTTTCCCTCCATCATTCGTGTCTATGGCTTCTTTCACATTTTGAGCTGATGTAGGTTGACATTGAGTCGTTTTGGCCACGATAGGGCCAAGAACAACTCAGGATTTGGTTTCCCCTGTCCCCGCTGTGAAAAGATTGTTTTATTGTGGGTATGAAGTAGTTGGTCTTTAGACTGTTTAGATTAGGATTAGAGACTGGGTATGCTTGAGAAACCTAGTGTTTGGGAGCCACTCAGACAGAGCTGGACTGCTGGCTTTCTTTCCCACAACCCTTGAAGAGCATTCGAAAGGGAAGTCAGGGCCTGAGGGACTGTGAATCAGAGAAAGGACTAATTCCTGGTGTTGGGTGTGTGGATGTCTTAGAAGTTAGGTTAGCTCTGGTGTAAGCATCCTTAGCTCTCCATTGAGACCACCGCCTTAGCATTTAGCCTTTCCTATCTCCTTAACAGTCTGATAAACCCTACTGTGTGGGCTTGGCTGATTTTTGTACCTTGGTTATGTGTAAGCCTGCTTTGACCCTTATTCCTTGGATAATCATGCCCAGCTCAGGGGTGGCAGTGTTGCTGAGAGATCGATGAGCACACTGGCCTATGGTAGGGTGGAACGTTGCAGCGACATAGCTGGTTGCGGGACAAGATATTTATAAGATAAGTGTTCTTGTCCATTTTGCTTCTACATTTACTTTTACTGTCTAATCTCTGATGAATCATGATGAACATGTTGATGTTGGAATCTATATGTTGCTTCCGCTTTATGTTGAGTAACTATGCATCCTTGTATGTTTTACGCATCTTAACATGTTTTGTGTTCTAAGCATTTTATTTCAGCTTTATATGCATGTTCTTGTTCATGGGACTATTTGCCCGAAGGTTTTTGTTTGTTTGATAGCGTCCTCTTCGCCGGTTGGAGGGTTGGGGACGTTATAGTATGGTATCAAAGCTTTGGTTGCAGCATGGCCCTGAATGGACCATGAAGATGCAGTGGCATAGCTTATGTTGCAGCATTTGGGCCTCAGAGGGCCATGAGAAACAGTTAACAGAGGCGGGGTGCCTACTACTCAGAAGAAACCAGGAAATTTCACAAAAATTTTCTAAGTGCCAGAGTTGTCGGCTCATCAAAAAACTTAGTGCGAAGTTCTTCCAATGCAGCGAAGGAGATAGTCTAAAGGTCACCCGACGAATAGCAATCGAAAGAAAATTGCGGAAATATTTGTGTTCGTCGTCCATTGGCTCATCGGAGGACTAAGTGAGAAGGTCCTTCGACACAGCGGAATGTTAGTCTAAAGCTCACCCGCAGCGGAGAGAAAAATTCGAAAATTTTACGAAGTAGTGAAATCATCAACGATCGACGATGATTAGTTGATCGCATCGCTGATGATTAGATGATCAAATTACCGATGCATTGAAAAGTTTGGCGACTACATCCGAAGAGGTTAGTTGATTGTGTACCACCATTGCAGATGGCTAGAGGACTATCCTTCCGACGGATAGAGTCCCCGACCACTGATGCCGTAGAGGATAGTTGTTCTGACGGCCGATGTGGCGGAAGACAGAGGAGAAAATTTTCCAAATTTTTTCTAAGGAATGAGATCATCGGTGATCGAAAAAGAATAGTGGTTGGGATCATCAATGAATAGTGGTTGGGATCGCCGATGAATAGTTGGTGGGATCGCTGAGGATTAGTTAAGTGGATCGGTGATCATTAAATGAAGAGAGAGCCAATGCAAGGGAGAAATTTTCAAAAAATTTCTAAGTGTTCGTCGGCCATCGGAAAATGTTAGTGGTATTGGTCGCCGACAAACATCGGAAGAAGTTAGTGGTTCGCGCGCCTGCCGTTGCGGAAGTCTAGAGCACTAATCTTCCGACGAATAAAGGTTCTGACTGCCGATGCCGTGATAGTTGTGCTTCAGATCATCGATCGAAAATTATTAGTGGATCAGACCGTCGATTGGAAAGGGTTAAATGATGATGAACCGCCGTTGCAGCCACATAAGGAACTATTCACCCGACGAGAAGTGCATCCGAGCGTTGATGCTGCAGAGACTAGTCACTCTGACTGCCGATCGGAAGATTACAGTTAATGAGACCGCCGATGGACGTCGATCAGAAAAGTTAAGGCCTATGGAACCGTCGTTGCGGACGTCTATGGGACTAAATGTCTGATGCCACAGCAAGATGTTGTTTCGACCGCCAATAGGATTGTGACCCATGGAAATATTAGAAGGATCGTTGGCCACCGTTGCGAAAGCATAGACAACTAGCCACCCGATGCACAGAGCACCTGACCGTCGATGCAGCGGTTAGTCGATTTTCCTGCCGATGTGATAAGACTGAATGGTCCCAATCACCGATGAAGTTCGGAGTGATAGATCACTACAGACCTGATACGGCGGAGGAAATTAGACAAGCGGATCGCTGATAAAACCCAGAGTATTAGACCACTACAGGCCTGATGAGCAGCGGAGAAAAATTAGACGTTTTAGCCGTCGAAACACCGGAAGGTTAGTGAGAAAAGGACCCGATGAATAGTCCTTGGCATCGCTGATGCAAATCGGAAGTTTAGACTATTTGCTTGCCGAAATGTCGGAAGGTTAGTGGGAAAGAGACCCAATGAGGAGAAGGGAATTTTGGGTTTTTCAAAGTGGAATTTTTCTCAGCAAATTCCGGCTAGTGTTCCAGTGGGTTTTGCAGTGAATTCTCATTGGATTTTTCAGCAGTTCAGGACTGAAAAGGAAGAAAGCTCTAGGTGTTTGAAGTTAGCATTTAAGACCAAAATACACTGGTGTGTTTTTCCATCATTCTAGAAGTGGTGTGGTTTTCACACCTGAGGTCAAAATGAAGCATGTGGATAGGTGTTGGAAAGCTTATCTAGCGGGGAACAAGGGAGAGTCACCAGAATTTGAATGCGGAGCAGCAAAGTGCTAGTGATTGCTTGGAAAAGAAAAGTGTTGCTATCAATATGGAGAAATCTGAGAATTGCATGCCTATAGGTAGCAAGACCATGAAGTCAAACCAGCTTTTGTGTGGAAGAGGAGTTCCATGCAAGGATGATGGACTTGAGAAGGGAAATTTCCTTAAACCCTGTCTTGCTAATTATGATTACAAGTTTTATAAATGAAATGTATGAGGATATGCCTAGCATGCATAAGATATTACATGTTAGTAAGAATAGTGAGAATTATACATTTATAATGAGCCACTAATGATAATTATTGCATTGGTGTTGGCATTAATGGAAAAACCAACGACAACATGGACATGGCTGAATATGTTGCTGATGTTGATGAATGTGACTAGCAACCCTATGGAGAAAGGGATAAGGCAACAAGTCCATGATCAAAAGTTGGTGAGCAAATTCTGCAATCTCCTATAAAGGACCAACCAAACTGGTAATGTCAAGGGTGTAAGTAGGACCCATGAAGGTAAGAGTTTAATTATGACGATTGCATGGAGTGGTAAAAGAAAGAGGTCTCATACCATGTGGGTATTTGAATTTTATACTACATTCATAGAGAAATGTGTCATGCCTGTATTATGTTGTTATGAGCTTAGTAGCCCAAGGAAAGTAAGCACTGATGATCTTGATTATAGTCATGCATCCTATATGAAGTAGTCATGGTATGTTTGAATGCATAGTATTCCTGAATCAATGCAAGATAGCATTGAGTGGATATGCATTAAAATATTTTATAAACCTTGTAGTTATGCACTGAATGGATGCATACGAAGGGTGTGAGTAACTGATTACGTAAGTATGGGTGCAAATGTTGTGTTGCATTGCATGAATGCATTGAGATAGTGCATATGATATTATGAATAACTAATGGCTGAAATGATGAATTAATGACAATTCTGGAACCATTTCAAGAGCTGTTATGAATTCAGGATAGTAAATGCATGAAGAGGGTAGTCATGATCAATTGGCTGCCGAAAATGCTCTATGGAAAGAGCAAGGTGGTACAAATGATACGCTTGTGAAGTAAGGAGTATCTAAATATTTCATTTAATTGCATAAATGATGTGACTGTACCCTGTAATATAAAGTATGATAATGATTGCGTGAAGTAAATGGGTTTTAGTAATATTGATGTGATTAACAGCTCGAAGTATTTGAATTTTATAAATTCTGAAAATGCTTCAGTGATGGTTGTAGCAATGAAAAGGTTATATGCATCCAAACTTACCAAGTGTTTGGTTAATTGAAGTTCAGGTTTCAGGTAGATTGTTTGGAGCATGGAAATGAGAGTAAGACCATGACAAATACCAGAATCTACCATGTGAAAGAGCCAAACCTTATGAGAAGAGTCTCATGGCTGTGAAAATAGTTTGTATGCATAATGGGTTGTTAAATTTTAATTTGTGAATTTTGGATTTAAGAAATTACTGACAACTACTAATCACTATTGGCTTGCATAAGATTGTGTCAGGAGGATGCATTGTAAGTGGGTATTCATGTTATGCTAGTAAGCGTGAAATTATAATGGGCATAGTTGTGCTGCTTACAAGAGACCACAATGAGGATCACCTCATTGCCAAGCAAATCAATTTCTGTAGTAGACAAAGTTGCAAATTCCTATTGAATTGAATTACTAATGTCTTGTTTGGCTATGGAATGGTCAAATTTGGATTGTATTATCAGATAATGATTGACTGTTTGGCTACTTGATGAATGTGCCAGGGGTAGACATTACAGGAAGATCATGTGTGATGGCTTGCAAGAGCCAAACTTCATGGGGAGGTTTTCCCCTATCTTGGAAATGGGTTCTGGGTGAAACTCCATTGGACATTTTGGAAATGTCTCATTTGCACTACATGTTTGGTAAGTAACATGAGTGAGATGTTATAGATTATGTCGGTAAGACATGTGTGGATATGAAATGTAAAAAGGAGTTGGGATGGCAAACCGAGGGACTGTCAACTCAGAGAAGGGAGCCCCCATTCCTCCTTAACGAAGGAATACTGCCTCGGCAAATGGATAAGTGTTCTATGACCCTAGCTAAGAATATGCGTGTCAAATTGTTAAATTCAATATGCAGAGCATGTTTTGATTTTATTTCCATTATGGTAGATTGCTTGAGTATGAATAGGGGCTACATGGCACACATCGGAAGGGGGTACACACTTTCCTGATGTCGGATCATGAAAGGGTTTTCAATATTGATTAAACCCTAGGGGATGGACGCACTCCTGGTGTCTCAATACTTGATAGTGAATGCTATGAAATGTGATTACAGTTTTAGAGCAATAACGCTGATGAGTTGCTTATATTGCGTGTGTTGTCAGGCTAAACAGATGCAGACTGGTGTTGCACACTAAAAGGAAAAGGGTAAACAAGAGATTGTGGGAACGTTATAGTGTTGGCTTGACTACCTGCAATCTGATAAACCCAACTATTAGTTGGATTAGCTGAGTAGCCTAATAAACCCAGTAGTGTATTGGCTTGACTGCCTACATCCTGATAAACCCAATTGTGTATTGGCTTGGCTGGATAGTCTAATAAACCCAACTGTAGGTTGGCTTGGCTGTGCTTGATATGTATAAAAGTGTATTGTTGATATAAGTGCATGGTTGATATAAGTGCATGGCCTGATCAACCCAACTGTGTTGGCTTGGTTGATTTGTTCCTTCCCAGTCGGCTTGAAGGTGTATTGGCTAGACATTAATTATTTGGTGTTGAGGAGCAGCCTACGTGCTGACCTAACATCCAAGTCCGTAGGCAATCCCAAGGCTTGCGAAGCGAAGCAGGATCCTGTGGACCAAAGAGAAAATGCACAATATAGTTAAGTATTGGATTAATTTGCAATTCTTGCTTATGAATACACATGTGTGTATCATTTGGTTATGATGTTCTAAGCTCTTGTTTAAGAGGTAAAAACCGATGGGAATAAACTAAAAATGTGAATCTATTCAATGTTTGAATATAGGTATCGCTGGAAGCGAGGACTACGAAAGCATCCTAGGGGTGCATGTCGACATGTGACTGTCCTGAAGAGATCAGAATGAGTAGTAATGAAAAAGCTGCTAGTGAGACTGTGAAGGTCCTAGCAGCTGAGACAAACCATGTGGGGAGGCTCCATGGTTGAGAGGTCTGAAATAGACCAGAGACACTAAGTGTCTTGACCAAGAGGGATTGGTCCAGCATTCACGATGAAGTGAAAGAGGTTGAGAGCATGAAAACCACAGTGGTGGTGTGGGTTCTAGGATGGAACAAGACAAAGAGGGGAAAAACTCTTGTTGCTCTCTGTTTCCTTTTTCATCACACACATATATATACACTTATGCATTGTGAAAAAAAAAATGTTGAATGCATGTATGACTAAAAATAGAATGTGTCTATTTGCTTAAAGTAAATTGTGAATGCTGGAATAGTAAATTCCCTGCCCAAGAATGGACATGAATGAGCTCATGTGCTTGTTGGGAAGGCATGAAAAATATGAAAGTATCCTTGATGAGACTTGGACTCTCATGCCAATTGGGCAATTGATTGACTGATTTGAATGCCTATATTATGCTTGGTCTAATAGAATTTCAATGATGCATTTCAGAGGTGAGAAAGGTGAAATCCAGTGGTGCACATTGATCATGGCAGCAGACCAAAAGTTGTTGGACTTGGTTGGAAGTCTCCTTCAAATGATTACCAGGACCCAAGAGAATATTGGAAAGATGCTCAAGATACAGAAAAGGCAGAATGAGATGAACCACCAGATTTTGCAAGACTCTATTGGTTTGCAAAAGGAGATAAGAAAAAAAGCCTTCTGGGAACAATCCGTAAAGACAAAGGAAAGGAAAGTGGATCAATGATGGGACATTTGTCCAAGCAATCCATTAAGAAACGTTCCAGACATGAAGACTCAAAGGAAATTGAGTGGGTAAAGATGAAGCAGCCAGCGAAATGTTGGAAATGCGGAGGACATCATTTACGCCAGGACTGCCCAACAAGGGAACATAAAAAGGGTAGCAGAAGTTCCTTGACTTGGGGATGAGCCGAAAGCTGAGAACCAGCAAAAGAAGTTCGTGGAAGCCGAGGGGCTTGGTCCTGAAAGTTCAAGTAAATAATTCAACGTGGGACAGATCTGCAAAGTTTTGAAAATTTGATGTGCAAATTGTATATGCATTCCTGTGTATTGGAACACCGAGGATGGTGTTATTCCAAGGGGGAGGCGATTGTAATGTCTCGATTTTGACCCCGGATGCATTAAAAGGTACATGATGTATATATTGTAATTAATCATGGTGTGGAGCTAAAGGCAAAATCCCCACCATCGATTTGGTTGTGTATGTTTTGGCAATAGGGATTGTTGCTAATGGTATATCGCGTTATCCGGCACATTAGAGTTTTGGCATCATGTAAATATGCACATTAATTAAAATAAACATACAACCAGCTACAACAATGCAACGTTAAATGAAAAGGGCATGATTCCTAAGGTTAAGCGGGGGGGTTTTCTAACCCGTGGGGGTCATTGGGAGTTTGCCATGTGTCGGCCACCCATTTAAACTTCTACTGTCTGGGAGCAGTTATTGCTGAGTAGTGGTGGGTGTGGCGGGACTGTCAGTATTTACCCCATGTACACTCCACCAGCGGGCTTGCTCTTCTCATGCGGGGGGGCAGGGGGACGGTTACCACTTTCTCCACTCTTCCACTCATGGTTTTTGGTCTTGTCCATCTCACGCAGGCAGGGAGTTGCTCGGTTCTCCCTTATCTCGTCAATTGCTGGTCGGTGGATCTGTTTTTCCTCCCACTGCGAGTCGTTTTGTTCTTCCTACGGTCATGCAAAAAGTCTGACCCTGTTTACATTGTCGGACTGTGAAAGGTATCCGTGGTTTTTCACTATGAGATGGGCTATGTTCTTTCCCCGGCCTGTGAAGAGGATTGATTTTTCCCTTTTGTATTATTGGACTGTGTGTATGTGTATTACCCTCATGGTTTTGTGGTCTGCGTACCTATTTTTCCCAGTCCAAGATTAAGAATCGGACTTCTCTCCCGTTTTGGGACTGTGTAATGTTTCCATCACCTCATTATTGAGCCGGGACTGTGGTTCTTTCCCTGATCTGGCGGTTTACCGTGGTTTTCCCTCCATCATTCGTGGCTGTTGTTTCTTTCACGTTTTGAGCTGCTGTAGGTTGACATTGAGTCGTTTTGGCCACGATAGGGCCAAGAACGACTCAGGATTTGGTTTCCACTATCCCCGCTATGAAAAGCTTGTTTTACTGTGGGTATGCAGTGGTTGGTCTTCGGACTGTTTAGAGTAGGATTAGAGGCTACGTATGCTTGAGAAACCTGGTGTTTGGGAGCCACTCAGACAGATTTGGACTACTGGCTTTCTTCCCCGCAACCCTTGAAGAGCATTGGAAAGGGAAGTCAGGGCCTGAGGGACTGTGAAGCATAGAAAGGACTGATTCCTAGTGTTGGGTGTGTGTATTTCTTAGAAGTCAGGTTAGCTCTAGTGTAGGCTTCCTTAGCTCTCCATTGAGACCACCAGCTTAGCATTTAGCCTTTCCTAGCTCCTTCACGGCCTGATAAACCCTACTATGTGGGCTTGGTTGATTTGTGTACCTTGGCTATGTGTAAGCCTGCTTTGACCCTTATTCCTTGGAGAATCATGCCCAAATCGGGGGTGGCAGTGTTGCTGAGATATTGATGAGCACGCTATCCTATGGTTGGGTGGAACGTTGCAGTGACATAGCTGGTTGCGGGACGAGATATTTATAAGATAAGTGTTCTTGTCCATTTTGCTTCTACATTTACTTTTACTGTCTAATATCTGATGAATCATGATGAACATGTTGATGCTGGAATCTATATGTTGCTTCCGCTGTATGTTGAGTAACTATGCATCCTTGTATGTTTTACGCATCTTAACATGTTTTATGTTCTAAGCATTTTATTTCAGCTTTATATGCATGTTCTTGTTCATGGGGCTATTTGCCCGGAGGTTTTTGTTTGTTTGACAGCGTCCTCTTCATCGGTCGGAGGGTTGGGGACGTTACACGCCCTCTTCGGCCAACCTTGTTGTGCCCCTGCTTCGACAAATTTCTAGAACTGGGTTTCCACCGGAACTTTGTTTGCTATGGCATCCTCTATAATGTCGCATGCCATAGCTGCCATTTCTTCCTCGTCTTCTGAGGACTCTGCAATGATAAGCTTGCGCTTACCCATCCCCTGTTCCTGTTTTTTATTTATTTTTCTTTTTCTTGATGCTGCTATCTCCTTTGACAATTTGCGTATATTTTCCTTGGTGATAGCGTACTCTGGGTTTTTAGTATCTATATCTCCTCTTGGGTCTTGAGTCGAGACAATGCTTTCTTCAGCCGGATTGGTTACCTATTGTTCTGATTGTGTCTCTTCCCTTTATGTTGTCGGTGGTTTGATTATGATTTGCAGTCGACCAATGCTTTCGAACAATGTCTCCTCCGACACAAATGTGTTGATGTATAAGCTGAGCTCATAATCTTCTTCTTTTTCCTGGTCCGTCAGTGGCTCTTCTACCAATAGGTCTATCTCTTTTTCCCTTGCTAGTATCGACAATTTTGTACCCGACTATCGAGCTAGCTCCCAAAAAATCTCTTCGACTGTCGGGTAGTAGTCGAGTCTTGGCCTTTGTCTTGGCGCCCTGCATGTACCACACCACAGTATGGTCGAGTTCTAACTGGATATGGGCATTTTTGGGTAGACTTTGTCGGATGTTTTAGGGCACCCTCCATCTAGTCATGTGGACTTTAAGTTGTTGGAACCAGTTTTCTAATAGCACTTTTTCTTTCGCTAGTTCCTTCATTGTTCCATTTTGGGAGAATGGTTTGAATCTCGACCTGTTGGTGTAAGAGCAATGGCTATGATTTTGGCCACTATTTGCGGTGTTTGAGCTTGTATTTGTCTAATCATTATCCCTTTGGATTTTTTTCCTAATGTTGATCCTGTTAGCTCCTCGACCAGTCCTTCTTTTATACCGACTGGTACTGGTTCACCTTGGTTTGATAGACCTGTCAACATTAGAGGAAATTTGGGGTCTAAAATGGGCCTTAAAAGAAAACGTGCCAAAATAAGTTTTTGTGAGTTGGAATTCAAGAACCAATAGAATTTCAATAAAATAAGTCAACCATAATGGTTGAATTGACATATTTGTGATTAAAAAAAACTATTTTTTTTGTTCGTATTTTCGACATATCTCATTGTGTTTTTACTCAAATTTCGATCGGGAGAGCTCATTGGATGCGGAATTTGATTCCGCATCCAACGATTACCCACACTGCATACTTTTGACAGACCTCGCTACCCCAAAAACAAGAAATACCTGAAAAAACATGATGATGATGTCATCATCACGTTTTTTCAGGTATTTCTTATTTTTGGGGTAGCGAGGTTTGTCAAAAGTATGCAGTGTGGGTACTCGTTGGATGCGGAATCAAATTCCACATCCAACGAGCTCTCCCGATTGAAATTTGAGTAAAAACACAGGGAGATATGTCGAAAGTACGAACACAAAAAGTAGTTTTTTTCTTTCTTCCTCCAAAATTAATCAATATTATTTTATTATTTTAACTATTATTTTATTATTTTCCTTAGGAGGCCCATTTTAGACCCCAAAATTCCTCTAATGTTTGTAGATTACTTCCCCAGAGATGTCGACCGATCTATTGAAGTAAAATCTGTCATTGTGGTACCGGCTTATGATAAATTTCACTGTCGTTTCCTTTGTGCCTCGAAAAATGGCCATGAGCGACGTGTTGATGTAGTTTACAATGGTACTATGGTTAATTTTCTCTACAGCTGCAATAGGCATTTTGTCGACATAAGCCCATTCTTTTATCTCAGCCCATAATTTTGTCCATGAGCTCTCTTGGACCTTAGTGTTCTTGATGTTCTTTAATCTCCTTACTAATGTTGTCTCCGCAGTCTGTAGTTCTTTGGCCTTGGATGTAGCTCTGGTTTGTTTTGGTTCCATCTTGTCGATCTGCTGGTCGATTTTACTTTTGTATTCTTGGCTTTCAGTCGTCTGGTTGCTAAGTTGCTCTCTCTGTTTGAAATGTGGTAGATGATCCTTTGGCGGTTCAGTATTTATAGTTAATGCATTTGACATGATGGGACTGTCAAGGTCATTGGTCAATGTCGATCATGGAAATGGTCGATGGTGTTATGTCGATGGGCATGATGTTGCTTGTCGTAGTGGTGTTTTGTTGTCATACTTCTTTATGTATTTCAATCCTATTTTTATTTTTGGATTTTCAGATTTTTATAGCTTTTGTTAAACTGTTATGGTCAGTTTTTTTCTTTTTTTTTCTTTTTTTTTCCGGACATGTTTGGTTTCTATACCGTTTTAGTCGGGCACCGTTAACAAGTTTCCGAAATACTATGCCTTGTAAAGTCCTTAGTCGGACTGATCCGTTGGCATGTATCTCTTCGACAATATAGGATCCCATCCATTTCGTTGTTCATTATTCTATGCGACGGCATTAGTCTGGTATACTGCGTAATAGTTCTATCGATTTTTTAGGTTTAGAAGGAAGTCGACTGTGGCGTAATTCTTTGTTTCGCAGATAGCGCACCAATATGCTTTGTCGTTTTTCATGTTAAACGGGCAATATTTTGTTGTGTGATCGCCATGGTCTTGGAAAATGTCGCAAAAACACTGGTTGCACAAATCGAACGTCATGTCAGCTGATATCCTGTCGATAGTTGTCTTTTGAAGGTCCAGCCGTTGAACATTTCCTGCACCAGATATCCTTACTCTTAAGGTTTAGCTCTTTTAATGATTTATGTACAATCTCAAGCTGTTCCTCTAGTCTATGATCCGTGGGTATATTGGAATATCTTCATCCATTTCTACTTGTAGAACTTTAGTAAGCACATCTTCATAAGTTTTGAATGTCTCCAGAATTATGTGCCGACGAATTTTCTGTGACAGACCTGCAAGAAACCACTAAATTAATAGTTTCTCATCAATGACATAATCCAATTGGCTGAGAAGGTCTTTCCAGCGTTTGTCGTAGTCGCGGACAGTTTCTCCTGACTTTTGTGATGTTGTGTTCAATTTCTTAGCTACCAGATGTTTTGCATCTAGAGTTTTAAAGAATGACAAAAATTGCACTTTGACTTCCATTTTAGTTGCTCTAGGGGTTCTTTCAGAAAAGGTCATATACCATGTTAATGCCCTTTTACTTAAGGCACCAGCGAAATGTGCCATCTGTCTGTCTTCATCTGTGACTTGGTTTTCCTCCCATGTCGATTCGCAGATGAACCAATGTCATCTAGGATCCTCGTCACCCTCATATAGAGGGATTTGTGCTGACCCATGACCCATGTCAGAGTCACTGTCACTGTCTTCTTCAGGAGGTGGCAGTGGTGGCGGTGGGGGGGGTGGGGGGATGTTTTGTTTATTTCTTTGTGCATAACTATTGTCGACAGAACTCTCATTTTCATCGGTCGTCTTAGTTGTCATTTCTTCTCCGAAAAGCAGTCAGTCGGGGTCGACTTCTCCTATCAATGTCCAACTGCAATTATTTGTCTGCAGCTCCAAATTTTCTGTATCTTCCAAAGCTGTATTTGGCAAGGGGGGTGCTCCTTCATGTGTCGGGTAAAGTAAGTGGATACTTCAGTTGGAGGGTAACGCTTGAAGCGTGACCCAATTTCCTTCTTCTGGTCGATGGATAAGTAGATGATTATCATCATTTCTCTCGTCGTCTAGTCGGCTCCATATACCAAAGTCAATAGCTCTTAATCTGAGGTCCTTTTCGACAACGGTTTGTATCTTGGTACTCGGATTCGTCGAAGATAGAGGTCTTACCTCCTGGGGAACTTCTAATTGGAGAGATTCTTGCTGCTCTATCCACAAATCTTCTTCCATAGGGGATGCTTCTTCTTCCACGCCTTCTTCTTGTCGGTCATGACCCAACTCTAGCGGATTTCTCTCTTAGTCTTTCACCCTAGTAATCATTCCTCTTTGCAGCGCTATAGCTCTTTCTCTTCTTTCTTCCCTTCTTTGCAGCCTCTTCTCCCTCTCTATTTTCTGTAAGTCCACTGTACCTTTGTGTGATAGTGTCCTTTCAATTTCCTCTTTATGCCTACTTCTCATCGCTGGTGAATGGTATCTCTTTCGTCGACTAGAATCCTCTCCACTTTACCAAGACGTACGACTAGCTACCCCCCCATTGCCTACCTGATGCTTTAGAAATCCTGGATAGTTCGGTTTACTTGCTTAGGAAGTATTCCCACTCCCTTTCGGAAATGAATTTCTCCCACTTCTTTTGTTTCTCCGCCCAGTTAGTATTTTCTGGTGGTTAACATAGTAATGGACAAGGTTCAACGATATGACCCACTCCTTTCTCTATAAGGAACTTGAACAACAAGGTCGGTAAGGAACACAAGAATTGCTCGATGAGGTCTATGTAGAATTTCTTCTAGATAGTTTCCACCGAAGTTCTTTCTTCTATAGCTTGTTCCTCGTAGAATTCGTCAGTGACATTTTCAAACCACTCCGACAGGTTTGTCCTTCCCCCTCGAATCAATTTTTATAGCAGCTGTTGATCTTTAGTCGCTTCTGTCTTTTTCATCCAGGAGTTTCTTCCAAAGCTGGGGAACTGATTCTACAAACTTCTCATGGGTTTCAGTAAAGAATCTTTCATTTGCTTGTGCAGTCGTTAATATGTTTCTTTGTGCGTAATTTTGCAAGTAGTTTGCTATTTTACGCTCCCACCAGTCCTTAATCTCATGTTCTGATATCATCTGCTTGTATACATATCAAACATGTACTACCGGCAACGGAACCAATGTTGTAATCTCACAGATCACATAAGGTTACCAATAATACACATTAAAAGCATACATACATAGCAGCAACAAGAGAGAAGAACAGGTAGGCAGAATAACAAATTATATTATAACCAAATGGTCCATACAATACATTTGTATAGTCTCTCTCAACTACTTAAAATCTCATTTAAAGAAAATTTAATTGAAGCGGTATTAAATACTTCAAAGAAAAATTAAATTGAACGGGTAATAAATACCTTGAAGAAACATGCATGTTCCTAGGGCTGCATAAATAATCTCTTACAAATATACATTCCCCTTTAGTTCTTTAGCTCCTGTACATTCTTATAATTCTCTTGCGCTAATATATGTCATGCTAAATCCATCCAATCTCTCCATTAAATTTCAAGTAATTATCCATACCGATATTACTGCGATGATTGCAACTAAGGTTGTCACGGCCATTGCAACTGTCATTACATTGTCCAGCCTTGCCAAAATTATTCATGGGCTCCTATCCAACAGAAAGAAGAAGGAAGAACCGGTAACATATATTTTGTGCTTGCCTTAGGGTATATATATATAACTAACTTTGAAGTTGTGAACGAATCGGTGACCAGTAAGTGGCATGTACATTTGGTCTTTTAAGTCATTCGAGTATCTGAACAGCCAATTCATGGTAATAAGTTCTCCTTTAGAACACAAACAGGTACAGAGACAAGTAAAGTAGTGGAAAAGATAGTGGAGGCCGGAGTGTATATCAGGTGGTAGAAAGCAGTAAGAGAAACAAAGGAAGTAGTCTTGACAAATTCTTAATGAAACTGAAAGAGGTAGAGGCCATTGAGTCAACAGCGGAGGTGCGAGCAGAACCTGGGCCAGTTCCAACCCTGGATGCAGATCCAAATCAAGAGCTAAAAGCAGCAATTTCCATTATATGTGATGCATATCGAGTTTCTTCTGTTAGTTATCCATAGGTTGCCACTCCCTTTCTTTTTTGAAAATCGGGACAATTTGATATCGATGTAAGAACTTATCCCATGTAATTGAAACCTGAGGAACCCTCCATAAACATGTAGGAATCCCCATGCTCACAGTTTACCTTGTGTTAGGTGTTTAGGGTAAACATCACTGGGTTATAAGTTAATTCTTATGAATTGCTTTCTTTCCATGCTTTACTTTACTTAAGAGTGGGTTATAAGTTAATTGTTATGAATTGTTTTTTTTTTATTGATATAGGATGGTTACATGTAAATTGAAATAGTTTTTATAATTATTTATTTCAAATTTGATTACACTTAGGTAAAAAAAAATTAATTTTTTAAAATATATGAATTGTTTTTTTTTATTGATATACGATGGTTACATGTAAATTGATATAGTTTTTATAATTATTTATTTCAAATTTGATTACTACTTAGGTGAAAAACAAATTAATTTTTTAAATATATTTATCTTATTTTCATACCATTTAGAAATAAAATCAAAGAAGATCTTTCCCAATCTACCTAAAATGATAAAATATAAACATATATGAAACATACATAAACAAATAATGTTTTGCATGTTTTAGAGAAATGCAATTGAGTTTTTTTGAGATTTGTTTTCATCCATAAATTGGGGAGTCCAATTTTGTTAAAATTCACCATTAGATCCATATTCAGGTTACATAATTTATGCCATTCTAGTCTTCTATTTTAAACCTATACTAACCTGTTCACAAAACAATGCACTTTCTAATCATAATTCTCATAAAAATTAAGCCTTTATTCACATAACTGTGAAATTTTCATTTTTATTGGAATTAAGTGAACTCAAAAATTCAAATCTGAATAGTTACAAGTTGCTTAGGGATATTTGAGGCTCCATTCTGAGCCTCAAAACCTTTCCAATATGGAAGAACTATATAGATCTGTTACTTTCTCGTGAGACTTAATAATTTAAATCATATTGGATAAAAAACAGTAGAGGATGTTACTTTCTCGTGAGACTAAATAATTTAAATCATATTGGATAAAAAACAGTAGAGGAAGTTAATGGTAGATTATTTGCATGTTTTTTAAATATTTTTTATTTTTATTGTTTAGATCGCATTTTGATTATATACAGCACGAGGTAACTCTGGACACTTCAAGTATAAAATTCCAACAACTTGAAACTGGTATTTAGTTGAAAAAACATTGAAAAAATTAGTACAAATCTTTTATCATTTAACTTACATCCTGATTTCAACTAAACACGTCCTGATTTCAACTGTAAGGGTATTTTAGTTGAAAAAACATTGAAAAAATAGTACAAATTTTCTATCATTTAACTTGCATCCTGATTTCATGATTGTAGTAGTTTCACCTTAACATTTTGATTACATAACGGGCCTTAAGTAACCTTGAAAATACCAATTATACAATTTCAACAACTTTGAAACTGTAATTTGAGTGCAAATCCTCCATCATTTAGGTCACATCCTGCATGCATCCTGGTTTGATTTGAAACTGCAATTTGAGTGCAAATCCTCCATCCTGGTTTGGTTTCATGATAGAACTCGTTTCACCTTGCCAAGAAGCCTAGCAGAATAGGCATTTTATTTGTTGAATAAGCAATGCCACCATTTTCAACTTGGTTTACCCATTTGACATTAACTGGCCCGGGCAGCCACTACTCTCTGGCAGAAAAGTCCAAAAGTACATGCTAATTATGGTCGTGTTTCGAAAATCTTATAACGAATGTACATTGAGAATGCTTTGTTTAACGATGGTTCTATCGATTGCAGGATTTTGAACTGTCAGACATCGAAGCGGAGGAATATATACAGGAGGACGAGTATGGAATGTTAAGTCGTCTTTTGAAGGGTAAAGTTCAAAATTTAGTGGATACACACGCAATTCTTCATACAAGTACAACCATGGTAGAGCTAGCTCGGATTTTGCGTTTGGAGGACAGTGTTATATGGATGCCTAAGGATAATCAAACTGAACATGATCTTCTCCAGATCGCCCACTCCCTTAAGCTTCGACAAAGCGACTATTCTCCTGATCTACCTGTTATAAGTTCGACTGACGAAACAGTTCAGATGGTAAATAGCTAGCAAAGATTCATCTAAACAGTATATTATTAACAATCGACAGGATTTGTAAAACTCTTTCTTTATTAACATCTTCCCTATTTAAGTTGCAGATCTCTCCACCGTCCTGACAACGAGGGAAGAGAATGAAAATTTATTTTGTTTCTTCTTTCTTCTGTATTTCCTTTAGTTGTGATGTCCTGATCTGAGTTCTGCTGATTATAAGAATGTGTTCATCAGGTTTTAAAAGAAATTGGGGCAATAAGTATTCCAGTGGAATCCGATCTAGCTAGATATAGTTTTGCCCGGATATGGAGGCCGGATGCTGTTGAGATAAATTATGTTTTTGCCGTTAGGCTCCCTCTTTTGAATATATCTACATTCTCCCGTGGTTTACTACCACACAAAGTTTCACCCCTGTTCGCAGTTATTGTATTAGTCCTCCCCAAGCAGGAACAGCTTAAGTGGAGCAAACGTGAAACCGCCATAGTCGAAGCTACAGTGGAGCAGGTTCAATCCATATCTTATTTTTTATTGTACTCTTTTTACTACAGTAATACTTGTATTCCAGTTTTTTATGACAAGAATCTTGAATTGCAAAGGTGATTATCGCTCTCTCATGCAACTGATATGGAGGAGTCTCTGAAACGGAGAAAATGTTGGAAAAACATAATTACTCGCATATCTGTACTTGACTTCCAGCCGACTCTGTCAGAGTCTGTACGAGTCAAGATCTTGTCTGTAAGACTAACAAGAAGGAAAAGTCCACAATTCGGCTCTGTAAACCAGTCGAATTTATTTCAGAAGCTAAGTTGTTAGGTAGATAGTTATTACAGTCTTTAATGGCAATTCAGTTGGCCCATGTAGTAGCAATTTTTCAAATTGTCTATAAATAGAAGAAGCATTTTGTAAATCAGTTTACACAGGAACACAGAGACAACAGATGGTAGACAGCAGAGGAACTCCGGGTGAGAAAGAGAAGTCGAAGCTCAAGCTTTTGTGCATGTGATTTAGTCGAAGAGCTGAAGCTCTGTAGACCGACAAGTCTGGACCGACCATTTTGTAACCAACAAGTTTGTAGTACTTTGTTATTTCAGCATAGTTAATATATGAAATAGTTTGTGGTTGAATGCATGATTATTTGGCCGCACATATTTCCAGATTTACTTCTGTAAAAGTCTTTTACAATTAATTATTGTTAAGTGAAAGAACAAGAACCCATAAAAATCTCTCCGCATGAAAGTTCGAAGCTTTACGGCACATTGGTCCACTCAAGTCTTCCTACATATTTGGGCATATGTTTCTCATAAGTTATTTGGATTTGTAAATGTGTCTATTTTACTTCATTTTACTCACAGGTGAAAAGTATTTATATATTCTTAAGTCTTTAGACTAAGAAACATATTCTGCAGATTTCGACCAAAGTGAGCCGACTAGAGTGGTCGAAGAGCCGACTTAAGTGGTCGGTGAGTCAGCCAACTAAAGCAGCAGACTTAGTCGAAGAGTCGACTTGGTCGGAGCGCCGACTTGGTCGAAGTAAAAGTGGTCGAGGTAAAAATCGGTCGGACAAGTAAGTTGGAGTAATTTTGGTCGAGTGTAGGACTGACTAAAATTTATAAACTTGTCTAGTCAGACATAGACAAGTTTCACCCGACTGGTGAAAAAGTAAAGTTGTCGGCGTGAAAAGTAAAAAGTGAAAATTTGAATATCGACTGAGCCCTAAACCCAAGTTTAGTTTGCTTTGGCTATCTGGTATCAGAGCTTGGTATTATATCAGAGCAAGATTTATATCAACCCAATATTTTAGGAAAGAAATCTTGTCTAAAAAGTGGAAATTAATTTTCTAAGGAAAGTTAATTAAAAATTAAAAATGGCTTCCATTTCTGGTTCATTACAACCTCCAAGTTTTACAAGAAAGAATTATGAATATTGGTCTTTAACAATGAAGGCTTTATTCAGAGGTCAAGATGTCTGGGAGATAGTCCAGCATGGTTATGCAGAACCAGCAGACATGACAGCATATAACAATCTCACACAGGCTCAAAAAGATGTCTTGAGAGAACAGAGGAAGAGAGATGGAAAAGCTTTGTTTTTCATACATCAAGCTATGCATGGGAGCATACTCCCAAGAATAGCAGCATCGACTAATGCCAAGCAAGCATGGGATACATTGGAGACTGCCTATCAAGGTTTGGATAAGGTAAAGACATCCAAGCTGCAGATTCTGAGAAAAGATTTTGAATCTCTGTGCATGAAAGATTCAGAGAATGTAGAGACATTCTACACCAGAGTTGTTGGGTTGATAAACCAACTGAAATCTCATGGAGAACCCACATCAGACCAAAGGGTTGTTGAAAAAATTCTCAGAAGTCTTCCCCCAAGATTTGAAAATTTGGTTGTGACCTTAGAGGAACACACAGACATGTCGACATTCTCCATTGATGAGCTGCAAGCTTCACTCATCAATCATGAACACAGAATCAGCAGATCACAGACATCATTGGAAGGTGCATTTGCAACACAGTCATCCATAAGACGTGGTAGAGGCAGGGGGAGAAACAACTTCAGAGGCAGAGGAAGAATTTCTTCAAGAGGAGGACGAGGCAGAAGTTCTGCAAATGTCAGTGGCAGAGGAAATAACCATAACCCAAGTCAGCCAAGTGGCCAGAGGTTTGATAAATCAAAAATTCAATGTCATTACTATAAGAAGTTTGGTCATTATGCATATGAATGCAGGAAAAAGCAATATGACCAAGGAAAGCAAAGCCCAAGTCAGTCGACCAGCGCCAGCACTCCGACAAGTGCAATGTTAATGGCATCGACATCTCCACTTGAATGCAATGTTGTTCAAGAAAGTCCACATGACATATGGTACTTAGACTCAGGATGCAGCAACCATATGACTGGTAATTTAAATCTGTTTTCCAGTCTAGACACCTCAGTTAAAACTGATGTTACACTTGGAAACAATGTGCAAGTCACTGTCTTAGGAAAAGGCACTGTTGATATTCTAACCAAACAGGGGGAGAGTAAGTATATCCCTGATATCTATCATGTCGAAGGTCTGAAACATAACCTGTTAAGCATTGGACAGTTGTTACAAAAAGGCTACAGAGTCTACATGGAAGATGAACATTGTGTGATCAAAGACAAGCGTCCAAGCGACCAGCTGATAGCAAAAGTGCCAATGACAAGCAACCACTTATTTCCATTGAGGATAGTTCCCGACATAAAAGGGAAGACAAAAACAGGAGCTGCATTCAAGGCAGAAAGTGAAGAAACAGTCGAGATCCTCGATAAGAAAGAAAATTGCAGCGCTAATTTGCAAGCTGCATTTCAGACAGAAATTCAGGTTGAATCTTGGTTGTGGCATTTCAGATTTGGACATCTGAATTTTGGTGGGCTAAAGCTACTGCACACAAAGAACATGGTGAAGGGATTGCCATTGATCTATAGACCAGAGAGGGTTTGTGAAGGCTGCATTTTTGGCAAGCAGCACAGAGAGACATTTCTAGTCGGAAAGTCCTATAGAGCACGCACACCACTTGAAATTGTGCACTCTGACATTTGTGGTCCAATGCAGACATCATCCATTGGTGGCTGCAAGTATTTTCTAACATTTATTGATGATTACTCAAGAAAGACATGGGTATATTTTTTGAAACATAAATCTGATGCATTTGGTTATTTTCAGCAGTTCAAGGCACTCGTGGAGAACCAGAGTGGTCACCGCATCAAGATCTTAAGGACCAACAGAGGAGGTGAATATGTTTCAAATGAATTTCTGAATTTTTGCAAGACCCATGGCATACAGAAACAATTCACTGCACGGTATACACCTCAGCAGAACAGTATTGCCGAAAGAAAGAACAGAACCATCATGGAGATGGCACGCAGCATGTTGGCAACCAAGCATTTACCAAATGAGTATTGGGGTGAAGCAGTCACAACTGCCATATACATTATGAACCAATGTCCAACAAAGAGTGTGAAGAACAAAGTTCCCAAGAAGCATGGACATGTATGAATCATAGTGTTTCACATTTAAAAGTTTTTGGTTGTGTTGCATATGCTCATATTCCAGATGAGCTGAGAAAGAAGCTAGACAAGAAGGGACAGAAATGTATTTTTGTCGGCTATTCAGAAGACACAAAAGCATACAAGTTGTATGACCCCATCACAAGGAAAGTGATAATCAGTCGGGATGTTCAATTTGTTGAGAACGAATCATGGGATGGAACCGTCGACACAAATGTCAAGATTGTGTCAAACATCGACAATGATGATATGGAAGAGGAAGTGGTTCAAATACCACATGTAATTCAACCGGTCGGAGCACCGTCGACTCCCATGACACCAAGACATGGTTCAGCACAAGGACCATCGACACAAGTAGCAGCTCAAGCTACACCGACAAGTACACCAAGAGGACAGCAGACTCCATCAAGCATTTCGTCGAGGTCGACATCGACAGAACCGGTGAAGACAAGAAGTCTACGGGAGATATATGAAGCTGGTACACCTAATTCATTCTCTCTGTTTGCATTATTTTCCCCTATATGTGATCCACTAACATTTGAAGAAGTTGTTGAAGAAGAAGTATGGGCACAAGCCATGGATGAAGAAATAGAATGCATTGAGAAAAACCAGACATGGGAACTGGTCGATGTACCAACAGACAAGGATGTAATCAATGTCAAATGGATCTATAAGACAAAGCAAGATGCTGATGGAAATGTGCAAAAGCACAAAGCAAGAATGGTAGCAAGAGGGTTCACACAGCAACCCGGCATCGACTTCAATGAATCGTTTGCACCTATTGCACGCATGGATACAGTCAGAACGGTTTTGGCCATTGCTGCACAAAACAAATGGCATGTTCATCAAATGGATGTCAAGTCGGCATTCTTAAATGGCTATCTAGAAGAGGAAGTATATGTGGAACAGCCACAAGGGTATGAAGTTCCAGGTCAAGAGCACAAAGTGTACAGGCTGAAAAAGGCACTCTATGGTTTGAAGCAAGCTCCTAGAGCTTGGTAGAGTCGAATTGATTCTTATCTCATTGAAAATGGATTTCACAGAAGTGAAAGTGAACCGACTTTGTACACCAAAGTCGATGAGCAAGGTAAGATGTTAATTGTCTGCCTGTATGTAGATGATTTAATATTTACTAGTGATTATGGCATAGCAGATTTTAAAACAGTCATGGAAAGTGAATTTGAAATGACTAATCTGGGGCTTATGAAGTTTTTTCTGGGCATTGAAGTTCAACAGTCTGAAAGTGGTATCTTTATATCACAGTCTAAGTATGCAAGTGAAGTTTTAAAAAGGTTTAACATGTCTAACTAAAAGACAGCCCCAACACCAGTGATAACAGGTTTAAAATTGAGCAAGGATGATGAAGGATCCACTGTAGATCCTACGTTGTTCAAAAGGCTTGTTGGTAGCCTTATGTATTTGACAGCAACAAGACCAGACATTATGTATGGAGTAAGTCTGATCTCAAGGTTCTTGGAGTCACCAAAAGACTCACATTGGCAAGCAGGTAAAAGAATTTTGAGGTATGTAAGTGGCACAAAAGATCTTGGTATTATGTATTCAACCTCAGAAAATTTTAAACTCATTAGTTACACTGACAATGACAATGGAGGCAACATAGATGACAGGAAAAGCACATCTGGGTACACATTTCATTTTGGTACAGGTGTTGTTTCACAAATTCAAAACAAATAATTATTAAAATGCGAATATAAAAAATAATCACTGTATAGATAACTAGTAGCTAATTGCTAATGGATAAATAACTTCTAATTAAGTTGTTTATGACAATAACCCATGTCTACAGGAAATAAAATGGATCTGTTATAGAATTTCTTACCATTATAGAATTTCACAGTGTAAGAGTTTAAAAGTAATCCATTCATTTAATTTTTATACAGATCTTTGGATCTTTATTTAGATATTGAAAATAGATAAAATGTCCATTCCAAAAAAAATTGTTTCTAAACATCTACACACCCCTGCACAGAAAAACTCCAAAAGATTATACACAACCATTATTGTTTAAAACTGTGTTAACATTCAATAATCAAATTTGACTTAAGTATGTATCTATTATAAATAGACTTAACTTGAACAGACTTAAAAGGATTGAAAAATTTTAATTGATTGCCACAAACCAGTGGTTTAACAGGTAGGTAATGCTATCAAGTTCACGGAGAAAGGGATTGTAATAGTAGATATTTCCATCGAAGTTATAAATGGCGAGGATTATAGTGAACCAAGAATCGGCAAATTGAATTCTTCTGCTAATAGTAACTTTGTAGTGAAAGGAATCAGCGGTACTAAAAATCTTACTGTTAAACGACAACTATTTAGCGAATCTGATGAAAAGCATAGTGTCACTGCAGGCAGCGGTCTTGGTTGGCCAATCTCAACGGAATTTATAGAGGTAACTTCAAACATATTTTGCTATTACCATAGACATTTGTTTAAAAAATGTATGTGGCCTGATCTGGGAGTGTCAGATTGTTTTTCTTAATGAGAATAAAAATCAAAACAAACTCCTTTTAGCTTCAGTTTTGATAAATTGTTTAATTATTTGTTGTATTGATTTTTGAATGTGAGGTGTGTTTTGCAATTCGTTATATGTTCCATTGTTTCTTAATGTTTTAAGCTATTAATATTGATCTAGGAAGTATATACATGCACAACCTATCATCCACCTTTAATAGTTGAAGATTTCGGCTAATCTGTTGTTTGTTTATATTCAATGAAGCTTATGAAAGGGAAGATCTGGATTGAGAATGATGGTGCCTGTGCCGGTGCAGAACACGGTAGAACCTGCCATTTTAGCTTCCCAGTCGAAATTGTTCATAATTACGACCACGAACCTTCGTTATTTGAAATTGATTCCGAGCTCTACACTTTCCAAACCGACGGCTATCCTGTCAGCGGCATGGAAGGATATGGAAATG
>LPNX010330236.1:798516-819239 GCA_001517045.1 Pseudotsuga menziesii
AAAAGGCCACATATATCACTTTTCTAATGTTTTTAGGGATGGTCAATGATACATCAAAAGACAACAAATGGTCCATAGGGAATAATGAGTCTGCAACGGGACAGGGGAAGGCCATACAATGTGTGATTCACCTAATGTGGTGAAATCCGCTATAACACCAAGCTGCATTCTAAATTTTTCAAACTTTTCACAGCCCAATGCTTTAGTAAAGATATCTGCAATTTGCTCTGAAGTAGTACAATGTGTCAGATGAATGGTTTTGGCCTCAACATGATGTCGAATCAAGTGATATTTGGTGTTGATATGTTTGGTTCGATCATGGAATTTTGGATTCTTGGCCAATTGAATTGCAGAAGCGTTGTCAATAAAAAGAGGCGTTGAAGTCATTTGTTTCTCCTGCAAGTCTTCAAGTATTTTACAAAGCCAAATGATTTCTTTTGTGGCTTGAGCTGCTGCAACATATTCGGCTTCAGTTGTAGAATCAGCAGGAACAAATTGCTTTCGTGATCTCCATGTGATAGCTACTGATCCAATGTTCATCAAATAACCTGAAGTAGAGATCCCGTGCTCTTTATCTCCATCAAAATCTGAATCTGAATAACCGGTGAGATGAAAGTCTGAAACTTTAGAATATTTGATGCCATAAGATTGAGTGCCTTTTAAATATTTGAGCACTCGCTTTGCTGCATTCCAATGACCTTCACAGGGATGATGCATAAACCTGGAAAGTATTCCTACAACAAAATTTATGTCAGGACGAGTAGTAGTAAGATAAATTAAACTTCCAACAAGCTGCCTGTACTTTGTTGGATCTTTAAATGTGCTACCTTCATTTGAGGTAAGTTTTAGATTCTGCTCCATTGGTGTTGAAACAGGATTACAATCCTGCATACCAAATTTGTTTAATAACTCTCCAACATATTTTTTCTGAGAAATGAAAATGTGCTTTGGTTTTTGATCCACTTCAATTCCTAAATAATAATGTAATAATCCCAAATCTGTCATATCAAAATCCTTTTTCAACTCTCTTTTGATAGATACTATATAATCGTCATTATTTCCTGTGATAAGTAAATCATCCACATATACAACTAGATATACAACTGATCTTCCAACTTTCTTGACAAATAAAGTTGCATCATCTAGATTGAAGTGCTTATAATTCAATTTGAGAAGATGCTCAATTAACTTTTCATACCAAGCTCGAGGTGCTTGCTTTAAACCATATAAAGATTTGACTAATTTTCATACCTTCTGTTCTTGGCCTTTGATAGCAAATCCTTCAGGCTGATCCATATACACATCTTCTTTTAAGTCTCCATTCAAAAATGTGTTTTTAACATCCATGTGATGTATCTTCCATCCCTTTTGTGCTACTAATGAAAACAAAGTTCGAATGGTGCCCCATTAGCTGTAGGAGCAAATGTTTCTGTGTAATCAACACCTTCTTTCTATGCATACCCTTTTGCTACAAGTCTCGCTTTGTGTTTTTCAAGTGAACCATCTGCTTTATACTTATTTTTATATATCCACTTGCATCCAATCGCTTTAGTTCCAATTGGAAGGTTCACCAACCTCCAAGTTCCATTTTTTATGAGAGCATCATACTCTCTTTGCATGGCACTTTTCCATACATCACTATTTACTGCTTCTTGAAAAGATGCAGGTTCATCAAATGCATGAAAGTTTAATTCGCAATCTAATGTTACAAAATCATCATACCTTTTAGGAAATGTCTTCGTCCGCATTGATCTACGAACTTCTTGTTGTTGTGGTGTTTGCTTTGTTTCTTCTTTAAGAGCAGGTTCTGCATTATCCATGATACTTAGTTTATCCATTCCATTAACAATATCATCAACTGTCTCATCTTTTGTTTCATCAACTTGTGCATTAGAATCATCAACTTGTGTTTCATCAACTTGTGCATTAGAAGGAAATTCCAAAACTTGACCTTGACTTAGAACAGGAATCCCCCCTTCAAGGTTCGGAAGTTCATTATCCATTTCATGATAGATTTTTTTTAGAATGAAATCTATCAAGCTGAGCAAGTTGTTTATCAATAGTGAGTGCATCTTTCTCAAACTCAAGAAATATAACATCTCTAGAAACAATAAACTTCCTGTTATCTTCATCATACAACCTATAAGCTTTAGAAGTATTAGAATATCCCAAAAAAATACACTTCTGACTTCTTGCTCCCAATTTATGTCTTTGTTGCTCAAGAATCAAAGCATAACATGTGGAACCAAAAATTCTAAAATGCTTGACAGCTGGAAGATGATCATGCCACATTTCATAAGGTGTTTTGTTTTGTAGTGCAGCAGAAGGACATCTATTCTTAATGTAGACAGCACAAAGAATTCCCTCTCCCCAAAACATTAACTTGACATTTTTAAAAAACATCATTGATCTTACCATATTTAAGAGTGTCCGATTCATACGTTCTGCCACACCATTTTGCTGTGGATTATATGGAACAGTTGTTTGATGTTTAATACCATTCTCCTACAAATATTTTTCAAACTCTTGAGATGTATATTCACCACCGTTATCAGTTCGAAGGGTTCCAATAGTAAGTTGGGCTTCATTTTTAATCCATAAGTGAAAATTTCTGAATGTATCAAAAGCTTGAGATTTTGCTTTTAATAAATAAACCCAAGACATCCTCGTAAAGTCATCAATGAAAGTCATGATATATTTGTTACCATTTGCTGATGGAACGGGCATGGGCCCACATAAATCTGAGTGAACAAGACCAAGCTTTCTTGAAGCTCGAAACATAGAATCATTAAAAGGTCATTTACTGTGCTTGCCTAAGATACAAGCATCACATGGGGAAAGTTGTCTTGGAATAGTAGGAAGCCCTTGAACTCCTTTCTGTTTCATAATCCTGAGACTGTCATAACTAATATGACCAAATCTTGCATGCCACAATAAGCTAGAAGATAAATTACTATTATGTTGAATCAAATTTGCAGAATTCTGTGAAATGGATGATGTACCATTCAACTTTAAAAGTTTGTTATCTTCCACTCCATTCATTACAACCTCATTATCATAAGCTCTTCTAATTTCAATGATACCATCAAACATATGTATCGAATGATTTTGTTGTCTAATTTGCACAAGAGATATTAGATTTCTCTTCAATTGTGGAACATAAAGCACGTCAAAAAGTATATAATCGCAAGTCCTGATAATTTCAATCTAACAGAACCAATTCCTGAAGTTTTTAACTGAGACTTATCTGCCAAATGTACTACCCCATCAATTTGATCACTAAAAGTTTCAAAGAAATCTTTTCTAAAGGTCATATGACATGTGCCTCCGGTGTCCAATAACGAAGTATCATTCCATGAAAACGAAGTACTGAAAGCTTCTTCAATTCCTAGATTACAATGTGCAACAACACAATGTGCAGATTCGGGAGGGTTACCTTTATCATTTCCTTTATCTTGTACTTGCTCTTTCTTGTTAACAATTTTATCCCAAGAAGTTCTACAATAACTGGCAGTATGACCAGTTTTTCCACATCTATAACATTGTTTTTCTCCTTGATTAAATCTCCCCCCCCTTCCTCTGTACTGTCATCTTTGTCCTCTACCTCGACCTCTGCTTCTATTTTCATCCTTTTCAAATTCTTCTTTTGATTTGTGTCCTTTCTGTGCAAGACACAAAATTTCTTCATTGGGTTTAGACTCTTTCTTCCCAAATGCTTTCTCTCTTTCTGCAATTTTCTCAACAAGTGTTTCAAAGGTCATAGCTTTCATTTGGCCACTAGCTTGAAGTGATTCTAAATAATGAGTATATGTAGGATAAAGAGCTTTAATAAATGCAGTAAGTTGAATGTCAACTTTTACACCAGTTGCATCAATATCATGAAAAATGGCTCTAATTTCAGAAGCAAGTTTCATTGGATCATTATCTTTTAACTCTAAGTTAAATAACTTCATTAACAATTGTATGATTTCAAGCTCAGAATGTGAATCATACAAATCTTTTAGTTTCTTTAATGCTTCCCAAGCACTTTTGCTAGAAACTAAATGCCTACTTCTTCACTTACAGAGGCAATAATCAAGCGGCATAAGCCTTTTTGTCCTTGCTTTTCCATAATGCTAACTCTTTAGCATTAGTAGGTGGCACTGGTGCATTTTTATCCACTTCATTTATTGCTTCTTCATCTTTCTTATCTTCTAAATTCTCATTTTCACAAATTCCATCCCACATATCATTAAAAATAAGGGTATTTTTAACTTTACAAAACCATTCCTGATAATTTTCTTTTCCAGATAAAATAACTCCAACAATTGAAATTAAAGAATTCATTGAAATTTACTGTGTAGTAAATTTTTGTGTACAAAATATAGTCTAATATATTCTTTTCCTTTTAGCCAATGTTCTTTAAAATCTTTTTATCTTCTAAAAAGATTTCCCGAAAGGTTTAATATCTCAATTTAAAAAAACCTTGCACTCAAATATAAATGGCTATTTAAAACTTTTATTTTCTGGAAAGAACTCCCGAGTGACTTGATAATTAATTTAAAGAAACCTTTGCAAGAAAATATAAATGGCGGCTCTCTTCCTTTTTCTTTTCCCTTTTAAAAAAAATAATAATAATTCTTCAAAAGAATTACCGGAACAATTTACGTGCAGTCTCCTCTTAATGTGCAGTCTTTGTCTTTCTTCCACAATCTTTACTAAGCAGCTCTCCTTTCTTCCTTTCTTGGTGATAGCTTCTTTGTTGGCTCCTTCACGGACTCCTTCTTTCTCACCAATGCTTCGCTGCCTTTGCTCTGATACCACTGACACAGGCCGTGAAGAACCTCAGCGAATCAATATTTTATTACGTGAATGAGTGTTACATATAAAGGAGATCAAAACCATTATCTACAGTTAGATAACGAGATTATTAACTAACTAATAACTGAAATATTATTTACAATGTAATCCCTAAGGATTATTCAACAATCACTAAAGGGATTTGGAGAGTCTTTCACTCTATGTTGGAGAAGTGATTGCTTGACTGGTGTGGTTGACTGCGTTGAAGGAGAACTGGTGTGGCTGTTGGCTTTCCCGGCTGCCTGCATGGAGGAAGGATCCTTGAAGAAGCTGTTGCTTATTTGTTCATTTGCACCAATGTAGTGCCCGCGCTACCTGCTACGCGTGAAGGAGCTTCTGGAGTGGTTGCTAGCTTTCCCAGCTACCTACGCAAAGGAGATTGTTACGAGGGAGAGAACGTTGCCCAATCAGAATATGGTGGAGATTGCTGCTGAGAAGAAGACCTGAGTGTGACCCCATTGCTTCGTGTGTTGCCACACTACCATCACTCTTTTCCCAGAGTGAAGGAACTGCTTGTGCAACCAACCATTGAAGTGTGTAAAAGAAATATCGCCCAGAACAACCGCCAAGAGGAGATCTCCTTTGTTGGAGATCGTCGCCTGATCAGTGTGAAAGAGAGTCGGATGTGCATTGACTACCGCAGAAGAAGAAATATCTGTGCATAAGAGCAGACTTATGCTGCATAGAAGAAGCGTGAAGTGAAAGAGTCGCTACAGCGTGGAAGAGAGAAATCCACTAGTAACGAATCAATTCCAAGGAGGTCGTTGACGCCCAATCGTTTCCACTGAGGGAGACGACCAGATCTAAATATTGTTGCTTTTTTAACGTTGCTAGACGAAGAGTTGTAAGGAGATGTCGCCCAGTTTCCAAGAAAAAAAAATTATGGAGCAGATCGTTGTGAAGAATTAGCAAGGAGAATCTTGCATCCATCACTTGAATGCCATGTTGTGGAGTTCAATTGTCAAAGGGTTGATTGTTGCATTTCCTGAGCCCATGAACCACCAAGAAGCCAACACAACTTAAAATTATTGAAGAAGCCACTTCTGATTGGAGAGTTGGTGCATATTATCGTGAATTTTAGTTGCCTGTTTGGAGACACTACCACCACTAGACCGTTGAAGATTGCTTCTTGTGGGTAAATTTTTTTTACAGAGTTAGATTTTTTTGTTTGGTCGGCACAGTCTCTCAGAAAACACAGAGCATCGGCGCTTTCCTTGAATACAGACAGTGCGCCTCCGGGCACCTTATTATGGATATCTTTGTGCATCAATGGTACTCATCAGCAAGAGGAGAAGAGTGCCTATCATTTTTTGTTTTCTTTTTCAGTAAAGGAGGTGAACCAGTATCATTTGTTTTCCCTTCCCAAAAATACCTGGTTGAGAACATGTGTGATAAAGCTAAAGCTACACATGGAGAGAACTTTGAAGAATACCTCATTAGAGAAGACCAAATTTTAATTAAAATGGAAGTGATGATGATAGAAAATTTATTGGTTGGAGTTGCAGCAGTTGAAGCAAAAATAATTGATTTTGATGCAGAACTGAAATTTCTTGAAGAATGGCTTGAAACACCATGCTTTGATGAATCCTGCACAAAATTTGCAGTAACATACAATAGAAATGCATAATTAATAAATAATGACCTTGAAATAGAGTGGGAAGCAACACTGGATACATCTGAAAAATTTCATGGCATTCTGATACATTAGAGTCCTGAAAAAACCAGACATTACTATGAGGTAATGGTGTAGCATTCCATGAATGGGAAACGCAAAAATACCAACAACTACCATCTCACAGCAAGAAAGTTCAAGATGAAGTAGGAGGATTAGAGAGTACTAGGATTGGAGTCCTAATTATTAAATTGTTAAAAGTTTATTTGTATTGTTATCTATTTCTCCATTAAGGGGGGATGTTAGAGATAATGGAGAAATGTATTTATGGAGATTTTCTATAGGTAGAATGAGTGGTTTGTTAGTTCATCCTTTACAGGATCTGATCCATTATTCTTGGATCTAGGTTTGGTTTTGTATTACTTATATATGTAAACATTATTCAAGTAATACAAAGAGTTGAGTTGATGTAATCCTCCTCCTATTTGTGTGTGTGAGCCTTTCTGATCTGCAATTCCTTCTCCTCTATATTTTTCTAATTGAAGTGGCTTTCATATTTGCATAGCGGGTGAAGGAGAACGATGCTGAAATTTGCATTTCTTCAAATGTTGTAGTGCGTGACATTGTCGTGAAGGTCAAGCTTTGATGTTCAGTGTTGCCAATGTCAATGGTTGACCTTGTTAATGTCAATCCTTGGTATCTATGGATTGTTTATTGTTACTTCAATTTAAGGGTAGAATTGGTATGTGCTTTGGTTGAAATTGGTCTCATGGAGGCCCAATGTAATTATCGAATTCCACAACAACATAGGTTGGTAACTTATGAGGGATAGATCCAGGTGTGTATATTATTTGCATGACCAATCCGAGTGCACCATTTACTAATCTTGATTGGACCCATAAATTGCAAGATAACATTACTCGTTGCCTTACACAGAAATATTTATTTTTCATGAGTGTGTATGGCCTGCAAAATTGGGCTAACACGAGAAATGAGAATTTCTGCAATTTGAGTAAGTATGAATAGTACAATGGGTTGGTCACTGAGGTCCATTTTATTCCATTTGGAGAATTGATGAACATTAGTTTCTATGGTTCCATTTTATTCCATTTGGAGAATCGATGACCATTAGTTTCTATGTGACATCAATTGCAAATGTGTCCATTGAGAGATGAATGAGTAAGAATGTCAAGATTTTATTCCCTACAAGTAGTACATGTATGCATCATATACAAGGCATCAATATATTTGCAGAAAGACTGGGTAGCATGTGGATGGCCATGATGTTGAATAGTACTTGTTGGAAAATGAATAAGAGTTCATTGTTTATTATGCATTGTAACTTCTCTCGAAGTCTCTTTATTCCATCTTTCTTTTCAACATATCTTCTCATGTGTTGTTCATTTTGTTGGACCCTAGATATAGATTGTACTATAGCAATTGGGTCAACATCTTTGTTTGTGACAATTTATTTGTCCCAACGCCTTCAAGATATTGGAGGTAAGAGAAGATGAAGAAGAGGAGAAAGAAAGTAAGGCAGAAGCCAGGCTCTAACAAAGGAAGGAGAACTATCGAAGGAAGGAAAGGAGAGGGAACCAAAGGACCAAATTAAAGCCATGGAGGAAGCCGGTGTTGAGGATGTGGAACTAGGGGAGCTAGATCTGGACGAAATTGGGAAGGAATATGAGAAAAATGGAAAGGGATATGTGTCTTGAAGACCATTGCAACTCAAAGAAATCATAAAGATGAAATCCTGACAACAACTGGGGATAGAAATGGATCCTCAGAAGGGAAGCAAGAGGAAGCAACCAGAGGATGATATGAAATGAGGGAGGAAGACAAATAAACAAAGGATAGCAAAGATAGGGGTCAAAATTATAGAGTCTAGTCAATACCCGACCATTGTAGCAGCCTTCTTTGAAGTAATTAAAGGAATCCAATGAAGATAATATCATAGAACATAATGGGATGCAACCATCCCAGGAAAATCAAGACTATGGAAAGGAAGTTAAAAAAGAAAAAAACTAGACGTCCTTTTTTTACAAGAAACAAAATGTCAAGCGGAAACAATGGAAAATTTAGGGCAAAGGATTTGGAAAGGAAGCAGGGTAATGGCAACGGACACCACAAGGATGGCAGTGGTTTTGGCAATCCTATGGCAACCTGATTCCATAGGTATGACAGATTGGAGGGAAAATTGCTATGAGATAATGGTCAGCTTCAACATTCTAGAAAATGGGGTAAAAGGAACCCTTTTGAACATATATGGTATGAGTGCCTATCCCCATAAACCATATTTTTCATACTTCTTAAGCCGGATAAAGAACCAAATGGATGAGGGAACCTGAATATTGGGAAGGGATTTTAATCTGATAACCTCCTTGGGAAAAAATAAGGGGGGAAGGAGGGTGATGGATAGATTCTAGGAAACTTTTAAGGGCTTTGTGGAACAAAGCCTACAAGTAGGTATAGAGACTGAGAGTGGGTGGTACACGTGGAGTAACAGGCAAGGTGGTACTTACCATGTGGAATCCAGAATAGATATATTTTTGGTCTCAAAGGAGATAGCCAGAGGGATAGGAGAAATAAATGCCAGTGTCCTACCAGCAGCAGGATCGGACCACTAGCCAATAAGGTTACATTGGGAATGGTCGGAGGATCCAATCAGGAAACCTTTTATATTTGAACAATTTTGGCTCGAACACAAATACTGCAAGGATTTGGTATGGAAATGGTGGCAGGAATTGGATCCTCCAGAAGGGACATGGATGTGCCAATTCCAACATAAGTTGAAGGCCCTGAAAGCTCAAATACGCACGTGGAATAAAGAAGAGATTGGGAATATTTTATAAGACAGGAAGAGGTTGACTGCAAGTCTGGAAGAAATTCAAAAAAAGGGTATGGAGGAAGGCTGAGAAAAAGAACTCGGACAACATGAGAAGGATCTCCTTAATCAACTCAAAGCTCAAGAAAGACAGGAGGGTATTTTCTAGAAACAAAGATCGAGAAATCAATGGCTTCAAGAAGGGGAAAGGAACACCAAAATTTTCCATAACACGATAATCCAAAATCGCCAAAGGTCGAAGATTCACAAATTAAATATGTCTAACGGGGACCAGGTAGAAACCTGGGGGGAGAATTGATCCATGATTTCAAAGGAATCATGACTAAAAAACAAGCAATTAGACAACATGACATTGAAAGAATAACCAAATTGGTTTCTAGGGTCGTCACCCAAGAACACAATGAAATGTTGAGCAAGTCCATTGAACTCCAAGAGGTGGAAGAGGCAATGAACCAGATGGATTTGGTGAAAGCACTAGAACTAGATGGCTTCACGACCAACTTATTCCACTACTTTTGGGACATAATCAAACAGGAAGTGTGGGAAATAGTGGAGGAATCAAGAAGATCCCAGGCAGTATTGAAGGCCTTTAATGCTACTTTTTTGGCCTTGGTCCCAAAAGTGGAAGGAGACGATTCCCAGAGCAATTTCAAACCCATAGCCTTGTGTAATTTCATCTATAAAATAATCTCAAAATTTATAGCCAATAGACTAAAGTCGATTCTACCTAGGATGGTGAGTCTGAAACAATCGGGGTTTGTAGAAGGAAGATAGATCTTGGATGGAACCATCTTCATTCATGAGACAATTCACTCCGTAAAGGTCACCAAAAAACCAGGTATGTAAGTAAAATTAGATATAGCTAAAGCCTATAACAAGCGAAGCTGGAAATACATGAGAAGTATGTTAGAGGCCTGTGGTTTTGGAAGGGAATGGATTGATTGGATAATGAACCTAGCTACCACTCCTTTCTTTTCGATTCTGTTGAATGGGTCTCCCACCAGAATTCTAAATTCCACCCGAGGAATTCATCAAAGGGATCCCCTATCCCCCTTCCTCTTCATCTTAATGGCTGAGGGGCTTAGTTGGCTTCTTCGAGACCTTTCTTCCAGGGGAGAATTAAAGGGTTTAAATATCCATGAGGGGATGGATAAACAAACCCACTAGCAGTTCATCGATGACATTATGCTTATGGGGCACCCTTCAATCCAAGAGGCCCAAGATTTTAAGAAAAGATTAACACTTTTTTCTAAAGCCTCAAGGCTTTAATTTAACCTGAAAAAATATCAGATCTTCTTCTTCAACTCTTATAATATCACCCAAAGGAATATAGTAAGGATTCTTGGATTCACCATAGACACTCTCCCATCTAAATTCCAGGGAGCTACGCTTGTTGAAGGTACAATTAGGAAAGTGTCCTGGTAAGATTTAATTGATAGATTGAGGAGTAAGTTGGCAAGATGGATGCTAAGACCTCTGGCCCTTCCATGCCATTTAATTTTAGTCAAATCAATCCTTCAGGCAATGTCAATATACCTCTTCTCAGCACTTTCAGCACCAAAGGCTATTATCAAGGAAATCTACATCCTTCATAGATCTTTTCTTTGGGGAGGGAGGGAGGAGAAGGCTAAATTTTCCTTGGTAGGATGGGATCAAATTTTTCAACCAAAGGACAGGGGGGTCTGGGTGTAAGGGACACAGAGGTGGTGAGAAAAATTCAAGGGAAACAGATCTGGTGGAGATGGTGTACCAAAAACTCAAAACCATGGTCCCGATTATGGAATGTGAAGTATGCTCGGGATAGACAAATGAGTGAACTAGTTAGATTCAACGAGGAAAAGGTGGGGTTGCATATATGGGCAAAGGCTCAAAACAACAAGAAGTTAGTTCAAGACCATCATTTCTGGGAAAAGAGAGATGACAAACAGGTGAATTTTTGGGATGACTCATGGAATCAATGCCCGAAATTAGGCGAAGACCCTAGATGGAAGGATATAAGGGAAGTATTCCTAAGAGAAGGAAAATCTAAGGTGTGCCAATATTAGGACGAGAATCCTTCAGGTGACTACAGGAAGTGGGTAGAGCAGGAGTGCTGGAATAGAATGATAAACAATAAGGATATGGTTTCCCTTAGGGAGGTTATCAAGGAGATATTCCTCCACAAGTAGGAGGGGGCGAACACGTTAAGATGGGGTTATCTTCAAAAGGGAACTTTTAGCATCAAGGAATTTTATGAAATCAAAACCAGAAATGGAGTAGAGCAGGACGAAAACTGGAAAAATATTTGGAGCATGAACCCCTAGCCAAAGATAACTACTTTTAGTTGGATGGTCTATAAACGAAGGATATTGAAAAGGGAAAATATCAGGAAATCGGGGATTCAAGGACCATCCCAATGCCTGCTTTGCCTAAAAAACGAGGAATGCATGGGCCATATCCTGGATGGATTCCCTTTCTAATCTTCGCTATGGGATAAGGGCACGATGATCTTCTGTAGAAGTGACCGAATTCGGGGCCAGCCAGACCTAACCCTTCGCGCATGGAAGGACAAGTCCATCAAAAACCCGATTCTAAACATGTTATGGATGATGTTCCCAAGGATGCTGATATGGAATTTGTGGAAGGAACTAAACTATAGAATATTCAAGTATAAAAAACACATTGAAGAGGAAGTTTGGCAGAATCTTGTCAACAACCTTCAAGAAATGATTAGAGGCAAGCAATGGGGAGAGAAGGACAAATAACTCAAAGAAGTTGAGGCTCAAATAATGCTTTGATGGGGAAATGGGAAGGAGGACCTTGAGGGTCTAAAACAAAAGAACGAGGTATCTAAACCATCTATCCCAAACATATGGTCTCCTCCACCTCCAGTCTCTTTCAAGATTAACTTCAATGGAGCTTCGAGGGGAAACCCATGAGCTACTAAGTATGGGGGAGTCTACAGGGACGCAATAGGAGGTATCAGGAAAATTTTCTATGGAACAATTGGTACTGACACTAACAACTCAGCCGAACTGGAAGGTCTTATCCACGTTTTGAAGATGATGGCTAGGGAAGGTTGGTTCCCGATCATGGTGGAAGGAGACTCCCAAAAAGTCATATAGATAGTGAAGAAACTAGCTACGTGTCAATCAACAGAAAAATATCTCTTCCAGCTGGCGTCTTTTAGGCAGGCTGGAAACTTTGTCCGATCTCATTACCACGCATTATTCCCTTTCGTTTAGCCATGTCAGCAGGGAAGCGAACAAGGTGGCAAACCACATGGATAACCTTAGGGTCAACGGAGGCAGGATCGTAAGGGTAGGGGAATTGGGCAAATTTGAGAATGAGGAGTGGGTGTACCAATGCCAACACCTGGAAAACACAGAGCATGCGATGCCAAGACTAGAGATAGGAGGAGGACAGGTGACTCATAGCCACGATAGGTGGAAACAAAGGGAAATGATAGATGTGTTAGGCCATCAATGACAATCATAAATCAGAGATTAAAAAAAGGCTCGACCTACATCCGGTAGTGGTACGAGGATGTACAGGAACTAACGATGGAAAATATATAGCAGGGATTTGATCTAGCCTCTAGTTCAGGCAATTACGAACCTCATCATGCAGGAAACGGGTAGGAGCACAAGACCCAGAAGGAGAAAGGACGGGATGGCTAAGGGAAGGCGCATCCCAGTTTTAGTAATTATGGGTGCCTCTACTTTATTACGAGATGAAGGAAGAGGAATTTCCACCCGCATACATCGCATCCCTGTTAAGGAAATTGCTTCTGCTAAAGGAAATCACAACCTGATAGTGATTAGAGCTAGTTTTTTTCTACTCAGACCTCCATATCAGGACAAATATCCTCTGCAGGTTGAAGGGATGGCCCCAAAGAGGCAAGTAACAGAGGGATCTAGAGGGATATTTGTTTCTCGGGGGTGAGGAGGGAAAGGAAATGTTGTGGGAAGGAGGGGAGGCATGGGAGTAAGGGTCATGAGGGATCAAACCCAAGCCATAGAAGCAACGACATTCTTCATGGAGTGCATTCCTCTGGTGGTACGGGGTGAGATAGAATCCACTGAAACGGAGTTGTGGGAGGAGACGCAAACCATCCCCATAGAAGATATCTAAGAGGAGGTCGAAGAGTGGGTGATGGATCCAAGAAACGCATCGGGACGGGCTTCAGCTTATGACAAAATGATAATGGTTTACTGGGTAATGAAAAATATTATGGCCCATGTAACAATGAGTGGTGAAGGAAAAAGCCAGGGGGACCAGGAACTAGTCTAGGAATGGAAAGAGAGTTACCAGGATAGCCGCCTGATGCTCCACAAAATCGACCTGATGGCAGCCAGGATGGGTCTGAAGTTCTATCCCCCCAGCTTACATAATGTTGAAGTCGGTTGCACAAGCAAGAGTGAGATTCATGGGAGTTCGGACTCATGGCAGGAGAGCGTGGAGAAAGGGAAGAGGCTTGACCTGTGAAGCACTAGTGGCGAGGACCGCGACCAAGTTCCAAAATGGGGACAAGATGAACAATAGAGTTCTTTACTATGTGTTTAGTTTTTATGTAACTTTATACCAGCCTTAAACACTTAGAACGATCCAGAAGCATATAGTTTCTTTTTTGAAACCTTACTAGAACAAAAGGAAGATGTTATTAGTCTGTTTTAATTTCCAGCATGGTATGATGATTTTGAAACTCTGAGAGAGCTATGTAATCAGTTTTTAAAGTAATACAGTCTTTTATGTACACAATAAAAATTAAATTTAAAATTTAAAAATATTAATAAAATAGTTTAGATTTGTTTTAAATATTTGAACCTATCAAATTGTATGTTAAAAATTAAAAAATTAAAAAATTAATCAAATACTTTAATTTTGTTTTAAATATGGAAAAGATCACATCCAATTCTCTATGTAGCATGGGTTAAAAAATATAAAATAATTTAAGTTTTAAATAGGTTTTAAAGATTAAATTTTGATGTTTAGTCAATTTTGGTTAGTTTATTTAGTTAAGGTGTGGGTCTATGATCATCCACCTTAGGTGATATTGATAGCTTAAATAACACTAAATCATAGTTTCTTAAACCAAAAGCGTACTCACGTAAAAAAAAATTACCAAACAAAAAAAATGTATTTTAAGATATAAAAGAAAAAATATTATAAACAAAAGTTCTTCAAATAGATATACTAATTGAAGTCTTAATATTAAAAAAATGTATTTTAAGATATAAGAGAAAAAATATTATAAACAAAAAGTTATTCAAATAGTTATACCAATTGATTTTTATTATTTAGTTAACAACATTACATAAAGTGTGTATTAAAACATAGTTGTCCTTGAAACATGTAAAACATTAAATAAGAATTTACTAATACTAGCACAATCACTTAATTTGTGGTTGGTGAATTTTGGGAGACAATAAGTTAGTACCAAAAAAATATACTTATCTATGCTTTAACTACTACTCCACCCCAAATTATAAGTTATCCATGCATTCATGCATTGAGCAACCATCATTTATTTTTTATATTTTTTATTATCTCTCACGTTTTTTCGAGTTATTTTCCATTAACTATTGGTTATCCATTCATGGGCTTATTTCAAATTTAGAATTTCGAACTCAGAACTTCTAGTTTTGAACGAGTGCCATAGAATCAATCTAGAGAGTCATCTTCAAACAATATTGAAAAAGCATAAGCCTAATCCACCCCAAATTCTAAAATAAAATAATTTAAAAATAGCTATGAAAACCGAAGTGAATTAACTCCTTTTAACATAAAAAGAAATAAACAAGAGCCACATGGTGGCAATGTCATGGCATTGTCACATGTCGTTCAAGTTAACTTGACAATAAACTAGCAATTTTGTTGTCGTTCAAGTTAACTTGAAAATAAACTAGCAATTTTGTAGAAGTGAGGATTTTCAACGGATCACTTCAATGGCAAGAAGATTTCAACATTTATTTATCAGGATTTTATTTTACTTTATCAATCAACATATATTTATCTCTCAATTATTTGATAAAATAAATTATTTTATTAATCAACATTCATTTCAAATTATTTTATTGATCATCATTCATTTTTATAGGAGGCTCCAATTTTTCATTCTCCTCTCCATGCTTCTTACCCATGAATAAATATGCATTATGATTCCTCCATTGTTTCTCATAACTCCATATAATTCACACACAAAAACAAGATCAATGGATATGCATACACTATTAATATTTAATAATTAAAATTGATGAATAACTAACATGTTTTATGTTTTAAAAAGATGAGAATAAATATACATACACCAATTCTTATCTAAGCTAGTAACAAAAAAAATGAATAATACTAATAATTAAAACAACACTAGAATAAATGTAAGTACAACCATTCTAATCAAACTTGGTGATAAAATAAATGTTGTAATTAGATAATGAATTTGGAATTTTTGTTTTGAACTTTCTCAATATTTATAACGTAAATTTGGCATAGAGATTAACCGATTTCAACATTTTATACATTGAGCGTAGAAATGGATGGATCTGGATACCTCGGAGGTAAATCTATGATGTGGATTAAAATAAGTTTTTCTCTGTATGTTTCTTATTGAATTTATACAACATTTAAGATGCCCTTAAATGCTTATTTCTCCATGATATGTGCTACCCAGGGTCTCTTATCAGTGCCCAATAAAATGCCAACTTCTTTCAAATCCATTAACTCGATTTCTAGCTTAATATGTAATACTTTGTGTATGAGAGTTTCTCTTATCTTCCCTCCATAAACTGCAGTTAAGGTTTTGTTGATAACTTGGCTTTGCCAGCTTTTATTACACCTTGTCAAGTTTTAAGGGATTTTTATTATAACTTTTATCCCTTAGCTATTAATGGATAGTATATTATGTCATATCACTAGCCATACATGTCATGATGTACATCAATTCTCTGAACTCCAACTTTCTATTTAACTCCAACAATTTACTACGATGTTTGATACAGAGGAAAAATAAAAATTGAGAATTGTTCCACATGAATCCATGCAAAGGGGAGACTCATTTATTTGTTTGTCATGTTAATGAGTTGTTCTAGTTTTAGTTATCTGTCATTTAAAAACAAATATACATAGTCAATGAATAAGATAAATATACATAAAAGCAAGATATTTGGCATCGAACATACAATCTTGGAAGTGTTTTATTTGTCCATTTGACACTTAATTTTACATAAACATATATGTCTTGTTTTTCTGAAAACTATATTGTGTAGTTGTCAATGCATTGCAATGAGGATTGTTGTGATTGTTTGTTTATGATTATCTCCCCAAGATATAGACAAGAGATATGTATGTCATAAATAGAATATCTTGTTGTTTGTTTGATGAATCATTACAATAGAGAAAGGCATTCTGAACCGCACACAAATTGATTTTATTTATGTTGTAATTGAACCATTTTTTTACAGTATTATGAACAACTTTTGTTTTTCAGCAAACAAAATACCAGATCCCGTTATTCATTAGAATCAAAGATCATCATGTACAATCATAACGGAGACTAACTCCAAAGAAATGTTCTGAAAGGGATCCTCTTGGATCAACAAGACATAGTCATTATACCAAAGGCAAGCAAGGACAGCCTGTTTTGATGCAGGCTTTTATCATCACTCCTGTGTGAACAAGTCAGATTTTTATCTATTTCCTGATATGAGCAGAAATGACATAAAGCATGAGCATAAAAAGATGACAGAAAGTCTCCTCATTGAGTTTCTTAGCTCTCTACTGATAACATCAAGAAAGGTGCTTAAAGAAACAACACTTACTAAAATAACTGAAAATTACCATGATCAGTAATCTTGTCATCCAAAAATTCCTGGAAATTCCCAAAGCCTGAATCCAGGGAAAGAGCAGTTTTTGAGAGACTATCCGCAATTTGATTATGCTCACGGTATATGTGTTTCATAATCAAATCCGGAAAGTTTTGAAGTAAGTCTCTCAAATCATCACACCAATGACTCAGTTGGGGTAAGTTCAAAGAGCCTTTTCCTGTTGCCCAAGATATGATGACAAGGGAGTCTCCAAAAAGAGAGTGAAGAGGAATTCCCATGTCCTTTGAGACGGAAAGAATAGCCCACAGGGCCATCAGTTCTGATTTTGTATTAGTACTTCTTCCACAGCCCATAGAAAACTGTATACTGTGAGAGCTACTCAAGAACAGAACGAAGCCTGCCCCTCCCATGTTCTTGGCGGCTGCACCATCAAAAAACCCACAGGGATACTCCAATTTTGGCGGCAGTCCTATCATCCTGTGTTTTAACTTTTTTAAAGGCACAGGGTAAGAATGGAAGAGCAATTCAATGTGTTGAAGGACTGGATAAACAGCTGAAATTTCCCTTCGAAAATACATAAATTCCTGTGCTTCCAAATTGACCATAAGGTAAAGAAAGGCAGGTATAACTTTGGAAAGTTCAGAGAGTATTTTCTAACCCAATTTTCCAGAAGCAATCGTACCATAGAGCCAGTAGAAGCATTATTAAAAGATCCGGAATTGAACTATTCAGAAACAGCAGCAAAGGTGTTCTTCGTAAACAGGTAGTCCAGGAAAAGGTGCTGTGTGTTTTCTTCCTCTTTTTTGCACAGCTGACAGAAGCTTGGACCCTAAAATCCTCGTTTAATAAGTTGTTCCCAAGTAAGTAGTTTATTTTTTATGAGGAGCCAAATAAAGCATCGGATTTTTCCGATATGTTGAATTCCCATAAACCTTGAAAGACAATGGAGAGATACAAATCGGGCTCTTTTGAGTGGTCCACCAAACATTCATAAACGTTTTCCGTAGTTATAGAGCCTGTGAAATTCATGTACGTCCAGAGGCATCGATCTAGTGAGGATCCAAGACGTATTCTCCCAGACCTCTAACATAGTTCTCCCATAGAGAGTGCCATTCTCCCCCAAGATCCAAGTCCGTGGTAGAGAGCCAATAATTCATGGCATGAAAAGAATGATTTCTGGCTTGTGCAAGAGATATAATGCCATAATCTTCCAAGTAAATATGCAGGTCCTTTGGCAGAACGAAACCTGTGCCCAAACCCAAAATCGGGTCCACACCAACTTTTATGCTTTCACCATTACCTGCCATCCATATAAGACCCATGCCAAGCCAAGTGATGGTATTAATAAAGCCCTTCCAAATAACAGAAACACCCAAAGTAGAGAAGGATTTGCCTCAAAACCAAGTCAGGACAAAGTGTTTCTTTAAGTATTTCACAGAGATCACTTTGAACCAGAGACCCTTACCACATAGAGCGAACCAAAAGGATTTAAGTCTTAAGGAAATACTGAACCAGTCTATATTTTTTATGCCCCATCCACCTTGATTGGTAGGCATGGAGAGAGAGGCCCAATCAGCTAGGTGGTATTTTTTCTTGGATCCCATGGATCCCCAAATAAAATCGAAGATTAAACACCTGAGCTTCTTCAGAATTGATTTTGGAATGTGTACTAAAGATAGCCAATATACCGGTAAGCTGGTCAGAACTGCCTGAATAAGGACCAGCCTCCCTCCCAAAGATAATAACTTGTAATACCAATGATGAATCCTCTTTTCGAACTTTTTTATGAGCCAAAACCAATCTCTTACCAAATAGCCTGTAGGTTTTATAAAGTAACCAAGGTAATTAAAACCCAAAGAGATATCCTGGGTTTTGTGAGATAAGGAACGAGAGATTCTGTTTCGAAGCTCATCATCAGCATTGTTAAACAGAAAACAAGACTTCTCAGCATTTATGAGCATTCCTAATGCTTCACAGAAAGTGTCCAGAATAACTTTAAAAGCTACCCATTCTTCACAAGTACCCAAACCAAATAGAATCACATCATCAACAAAAAGAAGATGGGTAAGGGAAAGGTCCTTTGAAATTTTAATCCCTTTTACCAGACCCCTCCTACGAGCATCCTCAATAAGGAGGCTAAGCCCCTCAATCACTAGAATAAAAAGAAGAGGAGAAAGTGGGCAGCCCTGATGGATACCACGCGAGGCAGTAAAAAAAGGAAAGGGGGATCCATTTATGAGAATAGCAAAGTTGACCAATGTGAGGCATCCCATTATCCAATTGACTCCTTCCAAAGGAATACCAATTTGTAGAAGAATGAGCCTCATAAATGACCAGTTGACTCTATCAAAGGCTTTGGAAAGATCAAGTTTGAGGACAAGAGCACTCTTATTCCTTGTTTTGACAGTATGGAGAACTTCATGAGTGATTGCCAGAGGCTCAGAGATCTAATGATTAGTGAGAAACCCAAACTGTTGCACTGAGATGATGCAATCAAGTAGAGTTTTCAGATGACTCGCAGCAACCTTAGCTATCAACTTATAGATTAGGTTACAGAGTGAGATAGGACGGAAGTCAGCAAAGGTTGAAGGGTTGCCTTTTTTAGGGATAAGGGTGATAAAAGTTGAATTGAGAGAGGGTAGAACCGAACCAGTCATCCGAGCTTCTTCCACCAAAAGTACCAGCTCATCCCCTAAGAGATCAAAATGTTAGGATATTTAGACACTTAGGAGTTAGTTAAGATCAACTTGTGTAATATATCCGTTAGGTAAAAGTGTGTTTCTTTAGTATGCATTAGTATGCATTTGTAAATATTCTAATCCGACGGTCACGATATGTTCTAGACATAGAGTGATCCGACGGTTCAACTTCTCTTAGATCATACCTACCATTGATCCGTGGCTTAACACTCGATTGGTCTATGATCTCTATTTAAAGAGCATAGAGGGTCCTTGGCTAGTTGATCGATTATGAGAAGCTCATGTAACTTTCTTTCTTTTGCATAATAAATTGCTCCGAAGTAGCTATTTGGCCGGGGCCGTGGACTGTTTCCCTCTCGAGGGTTTTAACCACGTGACAAACATTGGTGTATTGATCTGTGATCTGTTTATGTGAAGCGGCTATTCTTGGTGTTCGGTCCTTTGGTAGTACCCTATGTACCCTAACATGGTATCAGAGCTTTTATGAAGAGCCGCTTTCGGTTTTGATCAAGATCTGGAACCGGTGTTGCCGAAACTTTAAAAGGGTTTCTGGTTCTGGTTTTTCTGTGCATTTGTGGCCTGTGGGAGCTATTCCATTGTGTCCGGAGCGCTGTTTCCATTTGGAAATAGTTTTCGTTTCACCGAAAACCGTTTCCGTTTGTTCCAGAAACACTCATTTCGGCAAATCTGAAGGTATAATGTTACAGTGACGGTTTTGTTTTTTTTAAATCTCTCATATATTTATCAGTTTATTATTAGATCTCTTTTGTTTTAGTCTCGGACTGTTGCCTTCCCTGGCTGCGTATGCTCTTTGTCGTGCACCTTGCGTGATCGCGGCGAATCAGAAACAGTGAGGGAAAGTTTTTTTTTCTTGTCTTCTCGGCTACGTATGCTCTTTGCCGTGCACCTTGTGCGATCACGGC
>LPNX010330236.1:824054-837299 GCA_001517045.1 Pseudotsuga menziesii
ACACAAAAAAAGATAGAAAAAACTCAACTGGAAACCCATCAGGCCCAGATGATTTGTCTTTCTTGAATGACTTAAGAGCTCTTTCGATTTCCAAAAGAGTCACCTTTGAGCTGAAGTTAGTCCGAACCTTAGGGGAGAAAAAAGATGGATAAAGTTTAATGACATTCAACTGAGCTATAATAGTGGTGAGCTTGTCATATTTGAAAATGCTATGAAAGTGCCTGACTCCCAGATCTTTCAAAGCCTGGTCATTTTCCACCACCAAGCCATCCTCATCCTTCAGACTCCAAATCGCATTGTGGTTTTTCCTAGCTGAAGCTACAGAATGAAAAAATTTGGTATTTGAGTCACCCAAAGTATTATGAACAACTTACACAATTAAAATCTCAAACTGAAACTAAACCTACAACAATTAAAACCAGAAATAAGTCGAGTGTCTAAAACCTACAAGATAATTTATTTTTCAGGTGTAAGCATAATTGAACAAATAACCCTAATAAAGTTGTCAAAAGTGGAGCTATCATGACTATAAGTTATTATATCATTAATTATTAAAATAAATAAAATATAATTAACTATTGAAAAGTAGGTATTTTCCAAAATAAATACTTTATTTTAAAATAAAAAAGAATTGACCTTCATTGAAAAGCTTTTCTCATTTAAAATATAATATGATTTTTAAGCTAAAATCTTTAGCATGCAATGTAACTAAACAACTTTATATTTACCTTTCCTTGGGTTAAAACTTTATTAATAATTAATGTTGGAACAAAAGAAAAAGTACATAGACAACCAATTGAGGACTACACAGCCATAACCCCCACTCTTTCCAAACTGATGGGTACTTTGAAGCTCTTGGCGATGGCGGCTAGGGTTTACCAGCCTGTGTGTCTGTTTGTTCAGCTACCCTTTGTTTCTTTTCCCAGTTCTCTTTGTGCTTCTCGTCTTCGGTTCAACGATTGGGCTCTTCCCTGATTCACAAAGATGGCATTTTTCTGGAACTAGCGGCTATCCTCTCAAGTTTAGCTTTAATTTTTTTGTTTATCACCGAGGTGTGCTGAGATGAGTTATTTTTCTCAGGGTGGCGACAATGATAGGCTGGACCTTCCTTGGGGCTTGTTTTTTGGCTGAAGCTTTGTGGGTTTTATGACTGAAGCTTCATCTCATTCTGGGTTTGTGTTTGTTTTTCTTCTTTTTTCTGTGGGTCTTGGATTATCTTTGGTCATCCTTCCCTTCACCCATACGGTACCAAGTCACTGGAGTTCCTACCCCTACACGGGGGACTAGTACCAACCAATGTACAAAAGGTGGGAATTTGCATGATTTATCAGCTTGGCCTTTGGATTTTGATGAAAGACGAACCATGCGGGGTTGTGGGTCGTTCTATTTTACATTCTTCGGGGGTGGTGGTTGTTTTGTTTACATCACTTGTTTTGTTTTCGCCACCTTCGGGGGTCCCCGGGATTTGCGGAGTTGACTCTGGCATTTGGTTTTTATCTCTGTGTAGCACTTGAGTTATGTACCTTCTTTTTGGGGGGCAGGGTTTTAATTTCTTCCTTCTCTGGGGCAATTAACCCTTTTCTTTCGGTTTTTGTTGTGATTCCTTCTTGTCAGGACCTCGTTTTCAGAGGGTTTTTTGGATCCTTTCTCTGTTGTGCCCGGTTATTAGGTCCTTACAGGGCTGGCCCATCTTGCCTTCTTGTTATCTAGCCCATATTTCCTTCTTATTGTCTGGCCCATCTTGTGTGTTGTTTTTTTTAATACATGTTTGGGTCCCTTACCCTTCAGGGTTTGGTTTATACCACCTTCGGGTTCTTGTGTCTGTTGACTTCAGTGTCGGACTTAGTTATCGAGCTCTGTTTCTTTTTGTTTCCCTATGTCGGTGGATGGAACGGTTGACGGTTCACCCCACTTTGCGGGAGGGCCTCAGTCATCCCATACACGCTCTCGGAGAAGGAGGAAAGCAAAAGCACATAAAGTGCAAGAGAGGAGAATTAGGTATGTGCTGGGGTGTGACATTTACATGGAGCGTGTTGAGGCACTGTGTTTGAGGGCTCTCATCGGCAGAATTGAGTACTGTCATATGGGGAAGAAAGACTGGATAGCTTGGGCTACAAAACACTAGAAGCCCCTCCTCACTTATGTGCCCACGATTAGTCTGCTCGCAAAGGGGTGGTTGGTGTTTGTTTTCCTGGAGGACGCTCATGCATTGGCCATTCTTGATTCACTCTGGAGAATTGGAGTAGGTTCTCAGGTGCTTAGTCGCTGGCATGCACATTTTGACCCCCTTGGGGAGAGGGTTAGAAAAAGGCATTTGTGGGTCTTGCTCCCTGCTCTTCCCTTTCCTCTATGGAGACAGGGTTTCTTGGAGGGTATAGCCATACCATTGAATGGTTTGTCGCTATTGAGGATGACTTTCAACACTCTTACGATAAGAGAATGGCAAAGATTCTAGTTGAATTGGATATCTCAGATGGTCTCCCTGCGGATATTGAAATCCTCTATCTTGACCGACTGTTCACTCAGCACTTGGATTACCTCAACATTCCATTTCGCTGCAATAGGGGCAGGGATGTGGGCCATTTGAGAAGGGAATGTCCAGTTTTACTCCATGGTGCTATCAGTCCGAGTTCTCGACTCTCTCCTCCTGCGCGACAGTTGGCTCCTTCTAGCTCGGAGTGTATTCCGCACGAACACCCCTCTCCATCTCAGGCTCCTCTGTCAAAAGGTATTTACTCTCATGATTGTTCATTTTTTGGAGATGTGTCTAATCAGGATCTTTTGCTTTTGGATAAATTGGAGGGAAACGCCTCTCTCCCTTCGACTATGGTGGGCATTGAGCCTTTCAATTATCGAACTACCTCCGTGTCCAAGACCACCTTTGTCTCCTCTGATGATCCTTATTTACTACGGTCATCAAAACCTCCACCTTCTGATCATGCTCCTCATATAACATTCGAGTCGGATTCTATTTTTCAGCCAACGATTTCCCTCCTTTGGCCAGAGTAGGCTCTCATGTCATTTCTTCCCCTCCTCGCAGTCCCATCTCATCTCCTTCCTTTGATAATCCTTCTCTCTAGAAGTCGTTGGATATTTTCTATACCAAAACTCCTATCTCTCCCTCCTTCCATTGGACTCCATATGTTTTGAAAACCTAACTATTCGCAAAAAAAAGAAATCTTCCAATCCGGTGTTGGACAAGGTTCCAGGGGCTCAATCCTACACTCCTTTGTCTACCAAATTAAAAAATGTGACGAGGAACTCGTCTGCATCCTATCCTCGAGTTCTTAGAGCTTTGTCACCCAAAACTAGTGGTTCTTAATGAAAATATTCTCTCTCAATATTCGAGGCATGAGGGGCTCGACCAAACAAAAGAGCCTCCACCATCTTCTCGCATCTGTCTCTCCTGACTTAATTCTCCTTCAAGAAACTATGAGTAGGACTATCCTGCTCTTTTAGCATTCTCTAAGCTCCATCCTGGCTGGGAGTTTTATGCTATCAGTTCAAAGGGCCTCTTGGGAGGTATTCTCTCGGGATGGAACCCCCTTAGGGTGCGGTGCAATGCTTTTAAAACGCTGGCGAGAATCCTTCTAAAGGCTTGCTTCAAGGACTCACATTTCTCTCTCTCCATTTTGAATTGTTACGGTCCCTATCTCAATCATGATGTTTTTTGGAACGCAGCTGCTCGGGGTGGTCTCCTTTCCCTACCCAATCTGATCCTTGTCAAGGATCTCAATATTACTCTTAATGCGTCTGAAATTTGGGGAAGTAAAGCCCAGATTGATCCTCTTGGGTCGTTCTTCACTCAACTATTTGTTGACTTCAATCTGGTGGATATTGCACCTTCTTGTGCAGGGCCTACCTGTAGAAATGGTAGGGCTAGGGAGGAGGGAATCTGTACAAGACTTGACAAATTTTTACTCTCATTGAGCTTGATTGATCTGCTCCCACGGCATAGGGTATGGTCTTCCCCTTCTGTGGTTTCGGATCACTACCCAGTCTTTTTTAGTGGATGGAGGAGCCTAGCATATATAATTTTCCATTCAAGTTCAATCATGCCTGGCTGTCAAATGAATATTTTTCCAGGATGGTCAAAGTAGAATGGACTAGTTTGACTCTCAGAGAACATTCGGATGAGATGGATGCTCTTTCGCAGAAGCTTCGGTTGTTAAAAAGAAAGGTAAAAGCATGGACATGCACTAAATCCTTGGCTATGAAACATGATCTTATCTCCATTGAATAAAAAATTAAGAGTCTATTAGGGTCTTATGTGTCGGGAATCCTCTCTTCACGAGAACATATCAGGCTCTCCGAACTCAAGAGTATATTAAAGCTTCTATTGGATCATGAATTAATTTCATCCCTTTTGCAAAGTAGGATGACTTGGGAAAATATGGGGGATACAAACACGAAATATTTTCATTCTGTGGCATCTACTCAAAGGAATCAAAATGCCATTTGGGGCCTTAAGGACAATATGGGGAACTTGATTGAAGATGATAAGGTTTTAAAAGATCTTGGTGTCACGTATTTTTCTAAGATTTTCAGGGATGACAATCATACTAACATTGTGGCTCAGCTAAAGGTTATTCGATTATTCCCTTCTTTTATTGTTCAGGAGGAAAATGAAAGCTTCACTCATCAAATTTCCTTGGAGGAAGTGGAACATGCTTTAAAATCTTTCAAGCGGGATAAAAGTCCTGGGCCAGATGGATGGCCGGTGGAATTCTTTTTGGCTTTCTTTGACATTCTGGGAAATGACCTCCTGAAAGTGGTTGAATTCTCCAGACTGAATGGAAGATTCTTACCCTCCTTGAACTCTACCTTCATTTCCCTCATTCCGAAGAAAGAAAAACCACTTACTTTCACTGACTTCAAAACCATATCTCTATCCAATTTAGTATACAAACTTATCTCCAAAATTGTGGCCTTACGCTTGAAGCCATTCCTGGATAAGTTTATTTCGCCCCAGCAATTTGGTTTTCTGAAGAATAGGCAGATCGTTGAGCCCATTGCTATCACTCAAGAGGTTTTACACTCAGTGAAGACTAAAAATAAGCGTGCTCTTATTCTCAAGCTTGACTTGTCAAAAGCTTTTGACAAGGCGAATTGGTCTTTTCTTAGAATCATCCTTCTTCATATAGGGGTCCCCCTGGTGGGGGTCAATTGGATTATGGGTTGTTTATCTTCTGTAAAGTTTTCCCTTCTTGTAAATGGTACCTCCTCCAGTTTTTTGCTGCTTCCAGGCGTATTAGTCAGGGATGTCCACTGTCTCCCCTGCTATTTATTCTTGTTATTGAGGGGCTCAGTCTATTAATTGAAGATGCTCGGACCAATGGCAGGATCAAGGGTATTATCATTTCACCTCAGCTGTCACTCACTCATCTGTTATTTGTTGACGATGTGATTCTCTTCGGTTCAGGCACTTTTGAAGAATGGGTTGCTTTCAAAGTCATTTTGGATAATTTTTGTGCAGCCTCAGGTATGTGTATCAACATGGACAAATCCTGTTTACTTTTCAATAATGTGGAAGAGGGGATCTTAAACAGGATCTCTCGTACTCTATCTTTCAAGTATGACCATATCTCTCTGGGTTTCAAGTATTTGGGCTATTACATCAAGCCTGTTGGATATTTGGTAAAGGATTGGCACTGGCTTATAAAAAAAATTGAGAGGAAAATTCAGCACTGGACCCATCGGTTTCTCTCCCTGGGGGGTAGAATTGTCTTAATTAAGGAGGTTCTCACCAGTATGCATGTTTACTAGCTGGCTCTTGTTCCTATTTCTAAGTCGATTCTAGACAAGCTCAAAAAGTTGATATTTTCTTTCTTATGGGGTTCTTCTGCAAAAAATAGAAAGTACCCCTTGGTGGACCGGTTGTCACTTTCACGACCCACCTCCCTCAAAGTTTGTGGTATTAAGCATTTGGGCTGGTTTAGTCTCTCCTTACGTCTAAAAATCTTATAAATGGCCCTTAAAGGGACTGGGATCTGGCATCAAATACTGTCCACAAAATATTTAAAGAAACACTCTGTGGTGACTTGGATTTGTCAAAAGTCTTTTGTTGTAATGGTGTCTCAGTGATTTGGAAGGGATTTCTTCTTACACTTACCTGGGCTCGAAGATGTCTCTCATGGAAAGTGGGGAGTGGGGTCGATACTCTCTTTGGCTCGGATCTAATCATGGGCACAGACACCTTGACTGTATTCCCTCGGGATCTTCGTGAGTATCTCAAGGATTATGGCATCTCATCCCTGGCACATGCCCGCAATCTTTCGCCTGAGGCTCTGGGATACTAGCTCGCTGCAGAGGATTTGGAATTGGGGGGAGAGTGGAAATTATTATGGGACAAATATATCTCGGGGCTTGAACATGGCATAATTAGACTCAATCATATGCACGAGTCTCTGATCTGGACTCATAATCGACAGAATGGGGATATCACTGCTGCTCTGGGGTATGATCTTATTTCAAATTACTTTCTCGAGCCCACCTTGTATCAGGCTCAGTTTTTGGACCTCCTATGGTCGTTCAGCATCCCTTCAAAAATCAGGTGCTTTATTTGGCTCGTTGTTGGGAATCGCATTTTAACATGGGATAATCTCATGAAACGCGGATGGTTGGGACCTGGTGTGTGTGCCCTCTGTAGGAATGGTGAAGACTCGGTCCGACATCTCTTCATTGATTGTATCACGACCAAGAGAGTTTTCTCCACTATTTGTGAGCAGTTCTGCGTTCCTCCCTTATTAAATTGCTCTGTCAGTTCTTTTTTAAAACTCTGGTATAAGAAATTCTCAGCTCACTCTCTTTTTAGCTATTTGCCTCTTTTTATTTTTTGGAGCATTTGGAAAATGAGAAACAGTTGTATTTTTTATGATAAAAAGGTTTCAGTGTCTAGTATCATCCACCAGGTGGAGTTTCTCTTTCACTTGTACCCTATTCCAAAGCTGAAGAAGAAGATAAGATGTATTGGAATCAAACCACAGATCTTTTATCCTTGTGGCTTCTTCGATGGGGCCGTTGCAGGGAACATTGGTGGTGTTGGGTTTGTGCTGCTACTGAGTGACTCTCACACTCTTGGCTTCTCTTTGGGTTGTGGCATGAGCACCAATACCAAGGCAGAATTTCTTTCTCTTTGGGCACTTCTTGCTATTTCAAAGCATTTGGGGATCCCTCTCCTTACTATCTTTGGAGAGTCCTTAGTCATTATAAATTGGGCAAATAGGAATGCATCCTTGGATTCTCCTAGATTGGGCCATTGGTGCAAAGACATAAGTTCCCTTATGTATAATTTCTCTCTGTTGACAATCAAGCATATCTATCGTGAGCATAATCAGCAGGCTCGTTGTCTTTCAAAGAAGGCTTTGGTTATAGATCATGGATTTGGATTCTTCAGTGAGTATCTTGATGGCATGATCATTGATCATGGGAACTTTCAGCTTTTTTAAAGCATGGTGACGGGACTCAGTCCCTTCTTTTTTGGCACTTGAAATTCTTTTTCTATTTGATGTACTGGATCAAGTCTTTTTTTTGAAGAGACTGTTAGCCTTCTTATTGTGCTCAGGTTGGATAAGCTTGTTTGTCAATCTTTTCTCTTCATAGATATGCCCGATCTCTCTTGGGAAAATGTATTATCGTTCTTCTTTGTTGAGCGGAAGTTATGTTTGCTTGAAGACTCTTGTGTTTTCTCCTTTGCTCATGTAGCAAGGATTGATGGTTGTACCTTTATATCTTAGTGATCACAGGGATTCCCAAATGCTGTTGTTTATGCAAGATTGAAGCCTGGCTATGAAGGCTGCATGTATGTGATGTCCTTTGATTCATAATATTAATATCAAGGTCTAGTATTTTTTCCTCTTGAAAAAAAAAAAACCCCACTCTTCTGCTTGCTATAATTATAAGTGCGAGTGTTTCAAAGGTATTGCTTTCATTTCAAGAAAGTGAATCAGTAACCTCCCAAAAGAAATGACAAACCAGGAAAATGGAATTAAAGCATACCACATTGGGAAGATATTTTTGAATGGCAGCAAGGTACACCTGAGCTCTTGCATAATAGAATATTGTTTATCAAAGCTTCAAATCCAGCTTTAGAGAGTGTTGCACTTCAAAATGAAATATAAGTAAAAAATGATGATTATAAAACCTTTGTTATCAGTGGTCGAGGCATTGATAATAACATATTGGTAGTTCTAGATAGTTCCATGACTAGTAAAGGGACTTACTGTGAGCATTAAAACAATGTAAACACAACATCTCATTGTCATATTTCAATTTAATTGTAATTAAATTGAACAATATATTACATATTTGTTTCTTGCCCTTTTGAGTGTGTATCTCTTATATCTCCTTCGATGAGCAGTTATCCTATAGCACATTATATATGCAAGCAATATCCTTATCTGCATTCGAAAACATGCGAATTGCTAGATTTACTTTCAATTTGAAAGTTTAATTGTGCAAGTTGTTCATAATTGTTGTTGCCAATATATTTTTCCTCAGCTATTAAAACTAGAACACCTAATTAACATGAAAAACAATTACTCACATCCCTCCGCATGGATTCATGTGGAACAATTCTCAATTTATTATTTTTTTACTACAGTGTGTGATATTGATCAGGGGAAAACGTTTGCTCCGGTAACACGTTTGGATACTTTCATAGTAATTTTGGCAATTGCATCCCAAAATAAGTGGCTTTTTTATCAGTTGGATGTTAAATCAACATTCTTAAATGGCATTCTAGAAGAGGAAGTTTATGTAAATAAGCCACCAGGGTTTAAAATAAAAAAGTCAAGACTAGAAGGTGTACAGATTGAAGAAAGGCACAGTTATCGACAACATAATGGGCATGCCTCCGTTCCCTCCTTATTCCCGAACCATGGGCATCAATTCGACTGCCTCTCGCCCCTAATGGAGTAAGTGAATAATGCGTTGAACCTTCACTTCATGTTTCCTCTCTCGTTTCGGTGCAGGGACGAGGTGGCCCCACTATTATGAATTGGGAAGCATGGATGATCGTAGCACCCTTGTAGCGCCATCCGTCTATTAAAATTTATTTCCATTACCCAGTGGAATAGAGTAGCGAATATATATCATTTGGTATAAATCTCATTATTTATCCAATTCAATTGTGCTTAACCCATAATCTCAAGAGTGTCTTTGAACCCCAACCCTTTCTTATATAGTAGAGGGGACGAGGAACTACCAAATTCATGAACTAGTTAGTTATGAACCTCCCAAACGTTATCTATTCAACGACATCTTTCTGTCTCAAGTGAAACCATGGCACTTGCCTACTCATTAGTCGTTGTTTCCTCATAGAGGATTTTATCTCTTGGGGAAGTGCGCTCCGATACCAACTTCAGGAGGTTGAGTCTAGACTTGTTAGTTAAAAAAAACTTGCATAAAGTAGCCCTAAAATCCACCATTAACCTTAGAAAGTTGTGAACGTTATGATCTTTACCGCTATCAATAAAGTAGCCTTCGCTTTACCCTGACATGACCTTTTTGGTGATCTATTGGCGCCTTACCCTGATATGATCTGCTCGACACCTGAAAGTGGTTTTAATTAATGATCTTTTGCAAGGCCATGATCTTAATAAATGCATGATGATCTCAGCTCGCTGCCACATCCAGGCATTATTTTACGAGGTTGATCTCATTTGTACGAACCAATCTCATTTATGAAAAATAGTTAATAAAATAATGTAAAAATTAGACACTATAGGCTTGACTTTAGAAATACAAAAAAATTACTTCCATCAACATGAATAATACCACCTTCATAAAAATAAGGAAGGCACGTGCGGGAGGGATCATTTTCGATCCTGGCGAAAAAATAGTGAAAACCTTTGCTTGGGGTCTTGGAATCAAAACGAACAATGAGGCCAACCTAGAATTGATAGATTGGGGATCTACCTCAAAATTACTTGTCTTTGGAGACTCTCATAAAGTCATTCTCAAGATGCAATCAGGATACTCCAAAGGCTCCATCAATTGCAAAAAAATCTATGATAGGATTACTCTTCTAAATATTTCCTCTCAAGTTTTGTTTCTCCACATCCTCAAAGGAAACAATGGACAAGCCGACAATTTGGCTAGCATAGGCGCTTCAATGCCCCAAGGCTCAATGGCTTACAATGGACAAAGTCATGGTCTTGAGTTCATCCCCTAACACTTCAAAGGACACTTCAATGGACAATGTAAGGGTCTTAATGATGGAAGGTTGAGCTCCCCTCCCCTCAATATCGAACAAAGCGCCCCTTCCCACCGTCCGGATTAGTGGCATCTCCTCGGACAAGTGGCCTCCACTATCACAAGAAATTAACTCCTCGTCTCCTCATCTAGTGCGAGCCAGCTCTATTCTGTCATCCCGCACAAGCGCAATGGATTGCAGAGTTAAGTTTGTCGATCCCCTCCTCTTGCCTCATTCGCACTAAGGCTCAAACGAAGCAGACGGCGCGCCCAAACATCATCAGGATTTTTTTACAGGTATTTCCTTCTGGATGGGTTCTCCCCTAATGGCGAAAAAAGATGCAGACGATGGGTTTTCTATTTTAAAATCTAGGCAAGGCGATTTAAAGAAGAACCTACACAGACTCTGATATCGTTGCGGTGGGCGTTAAGGACAACAAAACTATGGCTTCCAATGACAAGTTCATGGCTTTCGACATCAAGTATATGTCCAACCAGATTGGATGCCATGATTCCCGCATCGACGACCATGATAGAGACCTCATAGAACTGATGGGAATGGTGGACATCATCAAGGAAGAAGTGATGAAGCTAGCAAGGATGAATCAATGTAGCCACTGTCAGTATTCTCCTGGTGATGAGGCCTGACCCATGGAAGTTGTTTCAGCGACCCAACATGTAGGGTTTTCAAGCAAACCTATATAATACCTCCTATTTTTTCATGTTTTTCTACATCTTTTTGAATTAATAGTTCATTCGTATTTACTCTTCTCAAGTTACAGTAAATAACATGATCTTTTTCAGCAATTTTAGATGGAAGCCAACCCTCTTGGGTGTTTTTGTAAATCTCTCCTATGAGTCCTCTCTTTCTCTCAAAAATCTGCTAACTTTGTACTAAATGATTGTACACAACCCTTTTAATACATACTTCTTTCAATGTTTCAGTTAAAAAAAATACCACTTTAAACTATATTTTTTCATTTAAGGATATAATAATATGCAAGTCAAAGGGTTTGAAGAGTATAGAAAGACCAATTATAAAATTTAGAAAAAAAGAGTAATTGAAAACTAGACATGCAATTAAAAGTAAAACAAAAAATATACATAAAACATTTTGGAAGGTTTCGTAAAGTTACTACCGTCGTTACCCTCCACCGAATATATACGAGCCATTTTTTAAATTTTATATTACATTTTATCCAAAGTATTGTGATATAACCTGCCCTCTTAGCGGCGACAGACTCACTAAAATCAAGACAAAACCACCGAATATATACGAGCCATTTTTTAAATTTTATATTACATTTTATCCAAAGTATTGTGATATAACCTGCCCTCTTAGCGGCGACAGACTCACTAAAATCAAGACAAAACTTCTATTATCTCTATGTCCAAAACAATAGCACCAAAAGACAAAATCCCATACAGCAATTTGTGCTCTGTCCAAATAACATGACAGCACCAGTTGACAAAATCCCAATACGTGCTCTGCCCCACCCCAAAAAAAAGACAGCACCGGTTGACAAAATCTCAACACGTGCTCTGCCCCACCCCCAAAAAAAGACAGCAACAATTGACAAAATACCAAACAGATCTGTTTATTCAGACCCATTTTCGGTACTCACCGTCTCAATAAGAATAACCCATATTCTGCTGTGTAATATGTATTGCTGTGAGAAAAAAATGATCTCTTCTGGTGCTTTATAACACCAAAATGTCAATTCACAACCGTTCAAGGCTTCAGCTGCTGCCCATCTGCACCTGTACCTGTAGTAACTCCAAACCACAAGTATAAGCTGCCACATATGCAAATTGTTTTCAACTTATATGTTAAGTCCAATGTAAATAANTGTACTCTCCCATTAAAGTAAAATTCACAAATACCATGATCTTGAAGAAAAATTCCAATAAAGGTTTTTGAGTGATATAAAAAACATAGATAACAATACTTTGTGTCAATAATTACCTTTATAGCTTTTTGTATAAAAGATAAAGTGTCAACAACTTAGCAGCATCGTGAGTGCAGAGAGCAAAATGGAAAGGCAATTTTGCATCGCATAAGTATTAACAAAGGGAGTTGGAAAGTGAAATATATATTACAGTTTCATCATATCAAATGTTTGAAATTTACATAATTTAGTTACAATACATAAAATAATTGAAGATTTTTGGAAGATAGTAAAATCATCCATTTCTTGACTCAAACTCATAAAAGTAGACAACTTATTGCAAATATAACTGGTCCCTGTTACACAATGAAATGTTTTGAAAGTACGTGCCATAATTGCAAATATAACTAGTCCCCACTACACAATGAAATGAAATGTTTTCAGAGTACATGCCATTAAAAGCAAAAGCAAATTACTTCACTTATGAAAGAATTGGTGCTCACTCTATTTCCATAATGCAAGCATAATATTTTATGGTCCATGCCGTTGAAGAAGTCATTTTAACTTTCACACTTACTTGCAATCTAGCCTATGAATCCACCTAAGAGCAAATGATGTCATTTCACCTATCTGTGTGCTACTTCGTGAAATGCCTTACCAAATAAAAATTAAACCGTCAAACGAACCATTTTATAAAGAATTTCTGTATAAACCTAAATTAGTTTCTGTATAAAAGAATTTATGTATAAACCTAAATTAGTTTCTGTATAAACCAGTAGGAGAAACATTGAGTTTTTTAAGAAACCGTTTTTGGGTCACGTTCCCGTTTCTACAGCGTTTTCTGTAAGAAATGTAGACAACCGTCACGTTGTAACATAGAGAGCAATTAAACATCAAATTTTAACAAAATATGCTGAAAAATCAGACATACCTTGTTTTGAGTGAGCAGAACCAACTGCTCCTACGTCTTCCAAATGCTTATCTAATATCTCTGTTGGAAAATCATAATTACTCGCAGATCTGTACTTGACTTCCAGCCGACTCTGTCAGAGTCTATACTAGTCAAGATCTTGTCTGTCAGTCTGACAAGAAGGAAAAGTCCACAATTCGGCTCTGTAAACCAGTCGAATTTATTTCAGAAGCTAAGTTGTTAGGTAAATAG
>LPNX010330286.1:13631-29708 GCA_001517045.1 Pseudotsuga menziesii
GAAGGAACTAAATCTAGCAAAAGTTCTAAATTTTAGATCTAACCCATCTAGTTGTAATTGAGATGTAATATTTCCTCTAGTTATAATTGAGATGTAATATTTCCTTTTGAATAGTTGAATACTAAAGTTTTACTTGAAATAAATAAAAAATATTAATTGAGAAAGTAGTTTATTGGATTAATTATTCCAAATTTAATGGAATAGTTCTTTGAGTTGATTTTTCTAGATTTAATAGAATACGTATTTAGAGATTTCCAAAAAAAATCAATGTGGATGAAGTCCTTGTAATAGAATATTTCCAAATTTAATGAAATATGTGTTAATACCCTTCCTTGCTACTAGTTCAATATTGTTGTATGCATGATAGAGGTTTCATTAAACAACTGAAAGGTATGTATGGTGAGGAGGAGTTTATGGATGATGATATTTTAGAAATTTTACATGAATACTCATTTCAAAAAGAAAAACAAACCAATTTCCATGATATTCAAGAAAATTCCCATCAATTGGTGATGTCTTCCTTTCCTGAAATGGACATAAGCCAAAACTCTGATTCAACCAGCTATATTTATTTCTCCGAAACTAATGATAGTTTGCAGCATCCTTGTCAATATTTGTGTGGCCAAGAAGGAAGTTGGGACTGTCAATCAAATTGTCCCCCATATCATTCAACTTCTAAAATTTTGTTGCAAGAGGACAATTTCCCTGTTCAATCATAAAACACCCTTTTGCAACACCAACTTTTTCAAAGACATAATATGTTTTATGAAGAATGTCATCATCCTGTTACAAACTCTGTTAGTGGTGGTTTTAAAGAAAATCTTATTCCACCTGTATATTTCTTTCTCTAAAACTGATGATAGTTTGTAGCATCCTTGTCAATATTTGTGTGGCCAAGAAGAAAGTCAGGACTATCAATCAGATTGTCCCCCATATCATTCAGCTTCTGAAATTCTGTTGCAAGAGGAGGATGTCCATGCTCAATCAGAAAACACCCTTTTGCAACACCAACTTTTTCAAAGACATAATATGTTTTATGAAGAATGTCATCAGCCTGTTACAAACTCTGTTAGTGGTGGTTTTAAAGAAAATCTTAGTCCACATGTATATGATGAACAGGGATGAGCAAGAAGGTGATGAACAGGAAAGAGGGTCATATCAATTTGCTTTATGAAGAATGCAGTCAACATGTTGAAAATTATGTCAGTAATGTTTTTAAAGGAGATTTCAACATGCCTATATATGATGAGTATGAGGATGGCTACTTGGATAATGCACTCGAAGAACCAGCAGTCTCCAATAATAGATTGTATCACCTAGAAGTAGATGAGGGTCCTAAATGGGATCCTTCTTCATGCTCTTAAAATGCAGAATGTCAAGAAGAGTTTATTTCACTTGGTTTTATTGAAGATATTCCCTGTGAAATGCATGAAAAGAATCAAGTTTTAAATTCTGGCATTTGCAATAAAATAGTTGATGTCTCATGTACAAGTTGTCATGAGCATTCCTTGCATGATTATTTTGAAGAGCAGTTTGATAGTGTGCAGGTGGAGATACAATTTGAGTTGCCTTGTCATGATGAGTACATAATAGAAAATTTTGCAGGCTGTCATGAACCAGTGGCTAAATATATGGATAAGCTTTGTAGTGGGAATGGTGGGTTATATGTGTGTGGCAAAAATCATATCTCTCATCATAACATGTTTCCATTAAGTTATTCATTTATGATCAAGCATGACAAGGAATCCCAATCATTAGATCATTTGCTTGATTGGATTCACTGAAATTCAGAATTTACTTGATTGGGAATTGATGCTCAGTAAGTAGGATAGGTAGGTGTGAATAAGCTCGACATGGAGGGCATTTCTTTTAAGCAATTTTTCAGTTTGTTTTCAGTATCTGTTTAGTTTTTTGTTTTTAGAGCATGTTAGGGATTTCAGGAAATATTGGGACCATACCAATGGATTAGGCACTTGGTCTATGTGTATATTTGCTACCTCATAGGGAGGATAGTATCCCCAAGTTGGAGCCACTATTAGCACCTGTGCTAAATTTTAAGGATTTTTACAGATACACCCATACATGTCCCTTTGCAGAAGGATAAGCCAGTAAAAAGATGAGGGGTAGGGTAAGAAAATTTTCATGTCTTATGAACTAAAGGTATGCATAAATGGGTTTGAAGTTGCTTAGGAGGATTCTTCCTAAGCCTAAATCTCAAAATAGTAAAAAATCCTTAGGCGTGACCTTGGAAATGATCCTGATTTGAAAATATGATCAAGGCTAGGTCTACGGTGAGAACGAACAGTGGAGATCCAACCCGCAAAAGAGATCAACGGCCCAGGAAAAAGGGGGAGGTAGAAGTTGCATGCAAGAAATGTAAAGTTTCGGCCACACAAAGTTCAAATCCCGATTTCCTCCTTCCGCGACCCGGGATCCGACGGATCAATATGCTTCCACCCAAGATCAACAATCCAACAAGAAGTCAAGATCAAAAAAGGTAAAGTTTCGGTCGCAAAAAGTTCAAATACCGATTTCTGCCTTCCGCAATCCAAGATCCGATGAGTTGGAACCTTTCCTCCTAAAATCAACGGTTCACAAAGGAGAAGAAGGGAGAAAATAGGAAAGCATAAAAACATAAGAATTTTCCCATGAAAGGTTGAACTTCCGCCTTCCACAATCTACCAGATCCAATGGCTCATAATGTTTACGCCAAATATCAATGGTTTGGAAGAGAGAAAAGGGGTGCAAATCAGAAAGCTGGAAACTTAAGAATTTGGTCATGAAAAATTGAAATCCCGCTTTCCACAATCCACAAGATCAATGGTCAGGAAAACTCTTGCGCTAATCAATGGTGCAGAAAGGTGCAAAGGGTGGAAAGCGGAAACACAAAGGTTCTGGGTATAAAAGGTTGAACTTATGTTTTTCACAATCCGCAAGATCGACGCTCGTGAGAGCTTCCCCCCAAGATCAACGGTACGGAAAGGAGAAGGGAGAAAAGCATAAATATAAAAATTCAACATCGTGAAAGTAGAGATCCCACTTTCCACTTTCTGCAGCCCGTAGCTTTATCTCAGATCATTGGCTGGGAAATTTTATGTCCAAGATCAATGGTGCGAAAAAGAGTAACATGTACATGAGATAAGTAACTTTCCAAGTTGGCAGAGTTGCTTAAAGGGATACATGTTTCAATGGTCAAGATTGATGGTGGATTGGATCTACGACGAAGAAGGATTTCAGTAGGTGAACTTGCGCACTCAAATTCAGGGAGCTCCTATGCGATGAGAAACGTACTTAAATGATGTGTCATCTCCCTATTGGATATCATGCTCAAAAATCAGAGTCACAAAAGTCACTATATGGAATGCGATGGTGCTAGAATGAATGGTCAAGAGTCTAAGCAGGTGCAGATCTACGACCGAGAGGGATTTCGCTAATGCAACAAGCAAGGAGTTTATCAAGCAGGAGGATCGCAAAATTGGGTAAGAGCCACACCATTGAATGACTAATATTTGTGGTAGATCAAGATCCATGACTGGAGGTTGTTTCGCATGTAGAAGATGCAAGGATGAATGAAAATCATTGCATTTTGTCTGGAGATGCTCTAATCGGTCATTTTCATCTAGTACATCTAAGGTCTAGATGTCCAGGTTTTACATTTTGGACTGCCACGTGCGTTCCAGCATGCTTTCCTATTTTGGTTTTTTAATCATGGCGAATCCACCAGATCAGAAGTTGTTAGGATTTTATCTGTGTGAGATTGATTCTCAATTAGGGTAAATGAATTTGGATTTGTTTTGAGGTTGGTCTTGAGATCCCAGTACTCTATAAATGTAACCTCGATAGAGGAAGAATGGTTGGTTGGTCATTCATTTTTGAATTATGTGTGCTTGGTTTTGTAGCATTGTAACTTTCCTTGGGAGAATTAATGAAAACCATACCCTGAATGTCTGAGATTCATCATGGTGTTCAATGTTGAGACTGTTTTCCCCCTTGTAAGCTTCATTTTTAGGTTTGTGCAGTTCTGTTAATGCATTTCTAGTTGTATGTAAGGAATTCGCTCCCTATTTAGCACTCCTAGCATCAAATAACGTGTTTATCATGTGTTTATGGTAAATGCTTTGGAATTCATCTTCTATGCTCCATTACAGTTATCAACCTTTATTGTTGCTTCTTCTAAAGGTGTTTCAAGATATTCATCCATAGATAGGTGCTTCCTGTTTCACTGGGTTTGTTCTCTTTTCCCCCTACCATCTCTCAAAGATATTTTGTTGGATATTGATACCTATTTTGCCTCAGACTGTGAAGGTTATCTCTAGTCATTATTTGTTGTAATTCCTTGAATGTTTCAGGATTTGACCCCATTTCCCAATGGTGTTGTCTGTCTATCTGTCTTACACTCTTTAAAACCCCCAAAAATTGTTTCCCATCAGAATATAGCCTTATGATTGCTTGTTTAAATCCAAATGTATATGTGAATCACCCTATGACATAGAGAGATCCCTCTCTGACTATAAGGATAGAATACAGTCTAAAGAATGGTTGAAATGGTTACCCCTCTGACTTCCTACCACAACCATAGGAAAACTACAGGGTGATAACAATACCCTATATGGATTTTTTTCCTATGTATGTATGCTTTAATAGTCTTATTCGTGCCACTTGGATGGTGGTGTTTACATGGACGAGTAACTCTTTGGATATTTTAGGAATGTGACACTTGTCTACATGGTGTTTCCCAATTTCCATTTTATTTTATGAATGTAGTATGCTTTTATACTATTTATTAATTATTACTATCCTAACTTATGTAATTATTTAGTGGTGGAATTGCCACTTGGAGGTAGGCATAGGTATGGGCTATTTTTGTATTCTATATATAATTAATTTAATTTTGGGGTTAGTGGTGTGTTGAGGCCTGGAAAATTGCCGGTAACAACAGTTAGGGATTCTCCCCAATAAACGTACCCAACTAGCCTGGTACTGTTTGGTATGGCGAATCCGTACGGTTTACGGTCCGGCTACCGTAGGTCAAGTAACAAATTAAAAGGTTTTATCGGTTACGACCCGGTCCATCGTGTATATTTTTAGTTTTTTGTGTTTAAGTTATGATGTGCAAGTGCCTATCTAAAAATGCAGATTGATAGATATAACGAGGAGTGTCACAATGTGATGCGCAGGTTCTTACCTCTTGTCTTAACTCTCTTGCATCTAAATCACACACAGAAAGAAACTAAATTTAACTAACTAACCTATCCCTAGGGAGCAAAATTATTAGTTATCAATGAGTAATGTATTTATGCGCATGCATTAAGAAAAATTACAGATAGTTGTTACTTATTTCAAAACACATGAACATTAATATAAATATGAACAACAAGATAGCTTATTGTTTATGACAACCTTCATTACTCTCAGTGGAAATTTCATAGAATAAACTAGAGTGCATTCATAACATGAACAGAGATTCAATGAGTTAGAACGATCTCACATTTAATGGCATAAGCTGAAAACAAAATAGTTCACATTCAACTAATCCATAGCAAATCATTTGAAACCTCCACCAAACTTTCTCCAGCGGAAACTTGTAATTCTTTATTGTAAAAGTAGTTCTTCTTACAATATACTCTCACAAATGGCCTGCGAAAGAAGTCCCCCCCCCTCCTTCTTTCATCTAAACACTCCTTTATTTATACAAAAAATCAAAACCTTTGGGCTTCCCCTCAATACCCTTTGGGCTGCCCCAACCTTTCAATTCCAAAATTGTGTCTTGTAGTATGTGCTCATAATTTATACAATATGTTACATTTTAAATTAAAATTTAAGAGCACTTTATGAAGAGGGACCAGCTTGGTCGCTGATGAAATTTTTCCAAGCCTAGGCCTCTGCTGCTATTGATCTGCTCAGTAATATGCTGATCTTTTGAGATCCTGTTAATCTCGGACCTTTTCTTTCTTCTTTTATTTTATTTATCTCTTCCTTCCTTGCTGCTTCTTCATTTCTCTTTCTCTTCATCCCTTGCTACCTCCTCTACGGCTATATTTATTTCTTCTTCTTAATTCTTCAGCCAACTCTATTTCATAAACATAGCATGTTCTTAGGCCATTAAGCTTTTACCAAAATAACAAAACTGTATCAAGATATTTACCTCCTCCATATGCATTTTGTAAAAATAAACTATTCACAGTATTAATGCATGAAAAGAAAAACGACAAGGCAAAGAAAATCCTGCGGTTGTGTTTAAAACCTTGTCTGTAACCAAAAAAACAATCCTGATAGCAAAGATTCTTCATCTTAATCCGGGTTGCATCTGAACTAACTCAAAATCCTTCGATGAAAGCATGAACCACATTGCCGCTACTGCTAATCTCCAAAACGCTAGACTCTATACTATGCTCCTCATCTTGGAAAACCCTCGGTAAAAGATATCGATGAGAAAAAACCTTCATCGGTGGGAAAAAACCCTATCGACAGTCGAAAGCACTAGACGTCGAGAGAATAGTTCACTAGACAGCTGCAACAGCGGGCAATAATCCAACTGTGGCTTTCACGGATCAAAAACTCGTCGGCAGTCGGAAGCTCTAAACACTATGCATCAGCGACTCAAACCTCAACACTTCCGCAGTGTCGGTGATGCCAACGACTATTATCGCGGTGATTGTGTATCGGTGATCAAAAACATTGACAACTAACTCCCACAACGCAATATCGGCGAGATATAAAAGAACCATTCAACTTACTCTGTCGGCGATCGAAGAGACTAACCACTACAACATCGAAACTTCAAACCACAACCTTCTCCGCAATGTCAGCAATAAAAAAAAGTATTATTGCGAATTAAAAGGTATCGGAGCTCAGATGTCTAAGTTATCAGCGATCGGAGAGACTAATCACTAAAGCATCAGCGATCGGAAACACTATTCTTCGGGTCACTTATCAATTTTCCTCCAAAATGTCAGCGACGTCGAGGAGAAGTCCTTCAATCCACTCTTGAAACTCACTCCGATAGCGATAAAAAACAAATCATCGGTAGTCAAAAGGTTTAACAATAAAACAAAAAAGAAGGTAAAGGCCACGAATCGGCGAGAAAATAATTGTCCATCAGGACGTTCATGGTTTGCCTTCCGAAACGGTGGCAGCATAGAGGACTAATGCCCTAATTCCTTCATCAATAGACTTCCAACAGCGATAAACAAAAAAACATTAACTGTTCAAATAAAACAAAAGGCTTTTCGGCTGGGCGACGAAAATATTCGTTCATTCAACTTCCGACATAGCAGAAAAAAACAGTCAACTCATCATCCGACCTCCAACAGCGATAAATAAAATAATAAAAAATCAGACCTTAAGCTCCGAACAATACAACAAAAACTCCACAGTCTTTATGCATTGGCTAGACAACAACAGTGCTAGATTAATCAAATCTTGAAACAATTGGCCTTACTTCTGACTTCAAAAGATCAAAATTTATAGCAAATGAAAGACAAGTCTCAGGAAACCAAACAATCCCAGGCAAGATAAAATCAAAAGGAGGGTCCAAAATTTGAAAAATTTGGGAAAAAAGGTTGCAGTTGCAACATGGTGACATCATTATTATCCTAGCTATATAAATGCTTGTATATTGTATATACTATATTTATAGAGGTGAACATATGTAATGATGTAAGTGTAAAATTTGTAGGTGTTTGGAAGTGTTTGAGTGTTTGGAGGTGTCTAGAGATATTTGGAAGTGTTTGGAAAAATATTGAAGTATTTGGAAGTGTTAGGAAGTAAAGTGTGATCAAAAGTGTTATTTAGTATATATGTTATAATACAAATCTAATATGATAATATTGGGTTATGAAATTGTTTCTATAATTGTATTGATACTATCATATAGCATAATAATTATATGAGTATATTAAATTTGGAATATATAGGTTATATGACTAATATGTTGTGAATATGATTAATAATAATATTATATATGATTGAAGAATTATAGTATGTATGTAAAAAGCAGGCGTATGTATATAATACACAGTAATAGTAAGTATGGTATATGGTATGAGTGTATGATAGTGTGTTATATAGCTAGGAATTATTTTATTGTAGAATATTAGAAGATTTTGGTGTAGGATGTTTGGTTGTTTGAGGTGACTATGTATTTACCTTGATTGATAAGTAGTGTGCTACATGTAAATAATTAGTAATGTAAAGTATTATTATATATATCCTCATGTGCTAATCGGGAGTTGCTTGGGACATGATGGAATGGGATCTCTATACGGTGCAGGAGGTAGGGTTTGCTCGGTAGGTCCTCGTCCTGTGCGCTGACCTACTCCTGACAGGTTTTGGATGGGATGTCAGATCCATGATGGTGCATTATACACACGTCCGACCTCATGCTTCCCAGTGCTTAATTGTGCACACGACTTGGTTGCCAAGAAGAATGACGGTGGGGCTTTCCTATTCGGGGTAATTTCTTGTTTTTACCAGTAGTCGGTCGAGACAGACGGGGCTTGGTTAATTTGGCAGTGTTGACCAGGGTTGGTTGCTCGGGATTTAGCCTGGGAGTTACCATACATTACTGTAACCTTTTTCTTGATTTGGGTCCTTGTCGGTGAACGTCATGGTTTTGGAGGACGTGGTAGATTATTCGATGGATCCGGTGCCAGAAGGGGATTTTCACTATTCCACGGGTGGTATTGGGCTGGGTGCTTCGAGTGCACAAAACTGTTGGGGCGACAATTTTCTTCCGGCCACTTTTCAAACGGATCTGGGGGGGTTTTTCTCTCCGTCGGTTTTTTTCGCCGATTCACCTCATTGTGCTCACAGGGACCTTGTTGTGCTTTCGGGGGATGGGGAAGCGAATTATTTGAGTTTTAATCCTCCTGTGATAGGGGAAACTTCATTGGGCGGTTTTTTTAATGCTCCTGTGGATTCGGTGGACTTGTTGAACCCTGTGGTTTCTGTTTCTAAGGGCCTGGCCTTGCATGGAGATGCGGTTATTGAACAAGGGTTTGGGAGTCCTGTTCTGTAAGCGGCCGCGGGGGGCTTGTGGACCCTGAACCAGATGGCTTTATTCCCATAAGTGATTCTGGGGGTGGTTCCGAACCGTTGGGAACTAGGGCTGGGAATCGTGGTGTCAACAGGTGTCTAAAGGCTTTTGTTAAGAAGAGGTGGGTGGCATGCTCGTATGCATTGGGGGAGGACATCCAGTGGTCCCAAGTTGTGCAGATGGCTTCCTTGACTATGGTAGGAAAGATCATTGGTAAGAACATTTCTATTTCGATGATTGAGAAATAGTTAACCGCTTCATGGGCTGAACATTTGGGGGTGATCCCTGAGCTGGAGGGCTTGACCAGGGGATGGTTTGCTCTTAATTTCACCCAACAAGAGCATATGAACTAGGTTCTTGTGAGAAACTGGACTATCGAACAATGCCCTATTTTTCTTAAATTATGGTCTCCAACTTTTGATGCCTCTCGTGAAAGGGTGGACGAAGTGCCGATTTGGGTTTGGCTTTCGGGCTTGCCGAGACAATATTGGTCTGAGAAGCATTTCATTTGTATTGGAAATATTCTGGGTACATTTCTGGAGGTGGATATGTCTTTCAAAGTTACTAAGTTGCGCAGGGTGGCCCGGATTCTTGTCAATATCAATGTGCGCTAGGGCTTGTATGAAGAGATTCATCTCTCCCGGGGATATACTTTCTTTAAGCAGAGGTTGGATTACGAAAATATTCCTTTTCGTTGTCACAGGTGTCATACTTATGGACACCTAGCGATGGATTGTAGTCTTGGGGTGCGCACAATCAATGGTCAATGTTCTCATCGGGGTCCTCATGGGACTAGATCGAGCCGAGGGGTGTCCTCTCCTTCTTTGGGACCCTCTTCGTCTGAGGTTGAGGAGATGCACACGAAGATGGTGGCTCCTGTTCATTCTGTGGAGGAAAGTAATCATTGTTCGAAGGCTATGGTCATAGGGGTGACTGCTGATGATCTTTTGGATTTGGGGCCGACTCCACCGGGTATCTCTTCTTTTGCCCCTCCTCCGTCTTTAAATGTTTTTGCAAATATTTTTCAGGTTTCTAGGATGGACTGGATGGGGGAAAAATTAAGGAACCTTTCTATATCTCCACTCCCTTTGGTAGTCTCCACCCCTTCCACTGCTGAAATTTTAGAGGAGGTTCCTCATATACCTCTGGACTCTGCTGAGATTGAGGATGGGCTCCCTACCCAACCCACCCCTGCTGTATCTAGCTATTTCCTTAGGTCGGGAAAAAAAACTCACTTGGGGGCTTAGGAAAAGACTCACTCCCTGTGTCTCGGGGAAAGGGACGGAAATCCTTTCTGACTAAGGCTCAGTCTAGGGCACAGAAGGACTTGATTGAGGGGAAACAATTATCTATGGAACAGGCACTTAGAGCTGTGCAAGCCCAGAAAAAGGGTCGTCGATGAAGATTATGTCCTTCAATTGCCAAGGTTTGGGAGGTCCCCTTAAAAGACCTGCACTGTGGCGGGTGGTCGATTTAGAACATCCGGATATATTGTTGTTACAGGAAACTCTTGCTGGTGGTGATGTGATCAAGGAGAAGTTGGAGAATTGGTTTTTTGGTTGGACTTTTGTGACCCTGGATGTTCAAGGTCAGTCGGGGGGTCTTGCCATGGGTTGGCACACCCGTGTGGTAAAAACCCTGAATATTTGGGGTATGGAATCGGTTTTGAGAATGACGATGCAAGGCTTGGATCATGGGGACCCTGTTGATGTCTTCAACATTTATGGTCTTATATTAATCGCATTCCTTTCTGGGACAATATTTTCACCTTGGATTTGTTTTGTGGTGAATTGGCTATCATTGGCAGGGACCTTAATTTGTATTTGGGACAGGCGGAGGTATGGGGGCCATTTGCTCGCCTAGACTTTCATACTAAATATTTTACTCAGAAGCTCATTGAGAGAAACTGGTTGTATATCGAACCTGTTAAACTTAAGCCGACATAGCATAACAATAGGTGTGGGGATGGGCATGTGGCTAAATGTCTTGACCGGTTTCTGGTTGGTGAGAACATGGTGGAACACCAACACTATATGAAGCAGTGGGTGGGATGTGGGGGTCGTTCTGATCATCTTCCCATTAGTCTGGAATATCGAAATGGGCCGGTAAAACCACTCAGCCCTCTCAAATTCAATAAGACTTGGTTGAAGGAGACAGTTGATTCTCTCCAACTGGGTCTCTTATAATCCAGATATTAGATAGTCGGCGGCTTTCCAATTTGCGAAGAACTTTGTCCAGTTGAAAAGGATCATTAAGCATTGGGCGATGGAAAAGAGGAGAAGAGATGAAAATGAGCTGCAGCAGATTGAAAAAGATATTGAATACATTATGGACTCGGAAGATGGGGGTATACTGAATCAGGAGTCTAAGGACACCTTGGTTGGCCTAGTGGGGCGTAGGAAAACACTACTATTGGATAAGGAGGAGACTTGGCGATTAAAGAGCAGGCCTATTTGGTTGGCCTGTGGGGATGAAAACACAAAATTATTTCATGCTTATGCCAAGGGAAGGAACGCTGTGAATACCATTTGGATCCTAGAGGATGACAGAGGGCGTAGACATGAATCATTTGAGGAATTGGCTGAGACTGGGGTTGAACATTTTCATAATTTATTCAAGGCCCTGATTGGGGCACACATTGCGGAGATCATGCATGTTGCTCAATTCTTTCCAAGGTTTGTAGGGAGGAGGAAAACAATTCGTTGGTGGTAGAGGTATCTGAAGAAGAATTGATAGCGACTCTCCAGAGTTTTCAGAAGGACAAAAGTCCTGGACCTGATGGATGGACCATCAAATTCTTTATTGACCTTTATGACCTCTTGGGGGTAGACATACTAAAGGTGGTGGAAGATTCTCTCCTATCTGGAAGGATCCCGGCCTATTTCAATTCGACCTTCATTGCTCTTATCCCCAAGGTGGATAACCCTAAGTCTTTGCATGACTTCAAACCTATTTCTCTATGTAACTGTATATACAAAGTGATCACTAAGGTTATTGCCTAGAGGTTGAAGGACTTATTGTCTGAACATATTTTTGGTGAACAATTTGGGTTCCTTAAAGGAATACAAATTCATGAAGCTATTGGAGTGGCACCAGAAGGCCTTCACTGTATGAAGACGCGCAAAATCAAGGGGGAAATCTTGAAGATCAATCTCTCCAAAGCATATGATAAGGTAAGATGGATTTATTTACATATGTTACTAATTCATATTGGCTTTGGGATTGCATTTGTTAGGTGGATCATGAGATGTATCACTACTATGTCTTTCTCTATTCTGATTAATGGGGCTGCATCCCCCTTCTTTCATGCAGAGAGAGGATTGAGGCAGGGCTGTCCTTTGTCTCCTTTACTTTTTCTGCTTGTGGCTGAAGGATTAAGTCATCTTTTGAAGAAATCTCATAGAGAGGGACATTTGCTTGGTATAGTTGTTGCTCCATAGTTGCAGATCACACATCTACTGTTCATGGATGATGTGCTTATATTTTGTTCAAGGAATGTTCATGATGTCAATACTATTTCAGAAATCCTTGGCCTCTTCTCTTCCGCAACTGGCATGCAACTTAATGTTGGGAAGTCTTTATTGACGACTCATGGTATGGATGATGTGGAAGTTAGACATGCCTCAACTCTTTTTCCTTTTAATCGTGCCACTTTGGATGAGGGCCTAAAATATCTGGGTTTTATGTTGAAACCCAATAACTATTTGAAGAACGACTGGATGTGGCTGATTGAAAAATTGGAGAAGCGTCTTCATTCTTGGAGCCACCGTTGGATCTCTAGAGCGAGGCGTCTTATTCTGGTTAAATCGGTATTGGAAGCTATTCATGTATATTGGATGTCTCTTTTGTGGATCCCTCTGGCTATTTTGGAAAAAGCGAGTAGAATTTGTCTACATTTTCTGTGGAGCGGTCACAAGGATGCCTCGGTTTCTCCATGAGTCAAACAGGAGAATATTGCTAAGCCAAAATCCCTAGGGGGATGGGGTCTTAAAAATATCTTTCATTTTGTGAGCGCATTGGCAGCAAAAGGGCGATGGCGTTTGATTCATTCAGAAAACTTGTGGACCAGGGTTATGATCAAAAAATATATTGCCCCTGATTCTGTTGTTGACTAGATAAGGAGCTCTCAAAAAGGACACAAGGGTGGATCGGTCATCTGGAAAGCTGTGATTAAATCCTTTGTTGTTATTGAAGATAACCTGATATGGAAGGTGGGTAATGGAAGGAGAGTGCGGGTGGGAATTGATTCGTGGCTCGAATGCAATGGCAGATATAGGCTATCTGAACCTCTGGTGGTTTCTCTTACGTAGCATGGAATACACTTTCTCTATCAGCTACCAGCTCCTGTACAGGCGATCCGATGGTCACAGTCTTGGCGACCGGTCACAGATTTTGTACTCAATAATCAGGAAATGATTGAACTGAACTTGTATATTGGGGCTCTTCGATTATCCATGATTAAACTTAGGGAGGAGGAGGATGTACTCATTTGGAATGGGGCCTCATGTGGGAAGTACACTCCCAAGGAAGGGTATAACTTCTTGAGTGCTCAGAATTATAATCTGCGGAATGAGTGGTGGTGGCAGAAGATTTGGAAATTCCATTGTCCCCACAAAACGTGCCTTTTCTGGTGGTGTGTTTTAGAAAACAAAGTCCCTTTCTAGGAAAATCTTCTTAAACGGGGCTCCAATGGTCCGGGATGGTGTGCTCTGTGCCGGAACGCGGGGGAAACGACTGCTCATTTATTTCTCTCTTACCCATATTGTGTGGAGGTGTGGGGGAATCCTGCGCACTATTGGGATTGGATCCTGTGTGTAGATGGGAAGGGGACTCTATCTTATATGACTGGGAACGATGGCGAAGACTGGGTTCTTCATATGTTATGATTGTGCTTCCTCTTCTGGTGACTTGGGGTATATGGTTGGCCAGGAATAAACGTGTCTTCACTGGGAAAGCATGTACACCGGCTATTACGGCAGGGTTGGTTTGTGGGATTGCTACTGCACTTCCAAAACACTTGAGGATTAAAAAACAAAGGGATGTTCTGGCACTTGAGATTGATCGGTCTACTCCCTGTGGTTTCTTTGATGGGGCCTCGCAGAATAATCTTTGTGGAGGCGGTGTTATTTTAAATATGGATGGGAATTGGTCCTTTGAATTAATTACTCGTTTGGGGGAGGGCAGTAACAACCAATCTGAACTTTTAAGTCTACAATTACTCCTCATTTTTGCATCAGAGAAGGGATGTAGAACCATTAGTATTTTCGGTGATTCCTTAAATGTGATCAATTGGGTTAAAAGAATTGAAACTTGCAACGACCTTCTGTTATGCAACATCTTACTATCTATCTGGGAAGTGAGGGAATCCTTTGATCTGTTAACTTTCACACATGTATATAGGGAGAACAACTGCCAGGAAGACACTGCATTGAAGGAGGTGCTCCTGCTGGATCCAGGCGTTTGGAAGGTTAAGGAACGAATAGGAGATGTGGCGTTTGAATACTATGATCGCCCCTTTTTTGATATGGTGGTGACTTGATTGTTATGATGATGGGGCCTGTGCTTCTTCCGGCCTCTGTTTTTGTTCTCTTGGAAGATTAACTTTGTTTATTTTTGCTGAGAATATATCAGACTACTACTTGCATATATTTATCAGTTTCTTTACATGATCGTTTATGATAGGATGATATGTTACATACTTGGAATGGGCAGGGCCCGTTTTTTTTGGTAACATTTTGAATGTTGTTTCTAGAAATCTGATGGATGGATCAGATTGGTTGTTATGGAATTGTTTATGAGCCATGATAGGTGATTCTAAATATGCTTTGCATATCTACAAAATGTAATTTTGTCTCTCTACGGATGATATAAAATTATGCTTTTTTTCCTTTGAAAAAAAAAAACCCCATGTGCTAATAATTCTATGTAATCTTATGATAAATAGTAACTATTTGATATGATTTCTATAGTTGATATATGATTTTTGATATTATTGGTTGCTATTCGATGTTATTGATTAACATTGGATGATTAATGGTTGATACACGTATGAAATTGTCATCACTGTATGTATGGATATTATTGGTTGTCCTTGGTTGTTATGGTTGTTTCGTGCACGAATGATGCATCACTACAACAATTTGACTTTTAGGGGGGGTTGACTTCTGCCTCCAAAAGTCACTTTTGGGGGCGGTTTTGGATTTGGAGGTGGTCTTTACAAAATCTCCCCTAATAGAACCAACGCTAAAAATTTTGACTTTTAGGGGCAGTTTTCGAAGAGATCAAAACCACCACTAACAGTGACTTTTGGGGCGATTCTAAACCCCCCACAAAAGTGACTTTTAAGGGAGGTTCTAAGCCCCCCTCCTAGACACCTATGGGGGGTGTTTCCAACCCCCCCCCCCAAAAAAAAAGGGTCCTTATTACAAACCTTTGGGGGTAGTTACAAACCCCCCTTGTAGTTACCTACAGAGGCGGTTTCAAACCCCCCTCATAAGTACCTATGGGGGAGGTTTCAAACCCTACCCCATAGGTTCTAGCGCCCCCCCCCCCCCCCTAAAAATCTATCTTACAAACCTTTGGGGGTCTTAACAAAACTACCCCAATAGCACCGATGCGAAAAGTTGTTAGAATAGTAGAGCCAAGATAAACTAGTTAACCTATCTAAGCAACCAACAACATATCATAAAAGATAAGAACAAGAAAAGAAAAGGACAAGAGAACACCGATATACGTGGTTCACCCTAATGGGTTACATCCATGGGAAGGTATTCTTCTATTATCTCCAGAATGTCATCTCCAATCTTACAAGAGAGAAAAGCACAACTACCCCAAAGAATATAGATGATGTACAACAATGTCACAATAGTACCACTACTCCATCAAGAATACATGATATGTAGAGAGTCACTTGACCCTATTATATACTAAGAGATGAGGACGAATTACTCTCACATATTGCATGTGGGATAATATAATTCTCCAAAATAACATATCTTAATACAATACCATGGACAAATACTCTACACAAGTAAATACAC
>LPNX010330286.1:29921-48669 GCA_001517045.1 Pseudotsuga menziesii
AACTTTGGGGGTGGTTATAAACCTCCCTCGTTGGTATCTACAGAGGCAGTTCAAAACCCCCCCATAAATCTCTTTACAAACCTTTGGGGGAGGTTATGAACCCCCCTCATATAAACTTATAGGGGGGAGGGGGGGTTTAACCCCCCTCATTGTAACATACAAGGGCAGTTTTGAACCCCCCTCATAGTGACATATGAAGTCAGTTTAGAACCCCCCTCGTAGCAACATATAAAAACGGTTTGAAACCCATCCTATAGCCATAATAAATCATAATAAAATATATTTTATTAAAAATATCAATATTGTAATACCATTAGAGAATGAAGGAATCGAACCTTCAACCTCCTCCTTATAAAGCGGACACTCTTCCATTGAGCTAGAACCCTTTGAGAATTGGGGAAAGGGGAAATATTAACACTGAGATTGCATCATTTGTAATTCTAAGAAAAGACTAAGCATCCAAACATTGTTTCTGACTTGAGATACCTAAGGAAGTAGTTTGAATGAAGGAGCATAGAACCAAATAAGGATGCCTCTTGTGACTTGTATCTAAGTCAACAAAGGATAGACCCTTAGTTTAAAGGAGGCAATTTGCACCCAACCTAACCAACCAATAGTTAGTGAAAAATGTGTCCAAGCAAGCAAAGTCTCCATTAACTAATCCTTGCTCAACACTTACAGAAAAAAGAGAATCATCAACAAAGTTATTATTAACCATTTGGGAGTTGAATTCCTCAAATCCACAATACAAGCAAGAAAAAACAAATATAGATAAAGCATTTGTGACCTAATAAATTGATTAATGAAAAAGAAACTATGGGGATAAGGTAGAATCTATTATATGTAGCCATGTGGGATTGGAATCCTCAAGTGCTTCAGATCAAGTTGCACATCTAGCATTATAATGATCTCCCTTTTCTAGGAAACTGATTATTGTTAGACACGTTCTTCGTGCTTCCCGTGTCTATTATGATCCTTGGTGGTTCCCCATTAAGACCTAATTTCAACAGTTAGAGTAAATTTTGCAATTATTGTGGTCTAAGTATGGTTAGAAGCATCTTCCATTGGTGCCTTGCGATGTTTTCATTATTCCCAAGGATTGAGGGAGCCTTGGCCATTTGATTGATGTCGTGACTTAGGGTAATATTCTTGTAGCTAAGTGGGTGGTACAATGCTTGGAGGGTTATGCTCCTTGGAAGATAACTTTTCAACATCATGTGATGTCTACTTAGTGTTTTAGTCAGGTTACTGTTGTTGTTTATTGCTTCTTAATGTATATGAAAGCTAGGAATATTTCTAGATCTTATGTTTAAGGTTGATTTCATGCCCAAAATTTGAAAATGATGTGGTTTCATTGTTGATTTAACTCACAGGACCGCCCAGATTTGAAAGAGATGTTGTTCTATTGCTATTTGATGGTTAAACAAGGCTAAACATGCCTAGGTTGACCAAGTGATAATAAATGCTTCTCTTGTTACCCAGATTTGGAACAAAGCCCTTTACTGTTGATTTATGGCTAGTTTTATCATTTGCTTGCCTGTTATGGTGCCCATATCTGTAGATGAAGTGATTGTTGCTTGTTACCAAGAAATGCGCAGACTTAGAGGATAGGCCATCTTACTATTGGTTTTGCATATTCTTTCCCAAAACTACATATCTAGAAACAATATAGTTTTATTGCTACTTTTACCCCTTTATCACTAGTTATGGAATACGCATAAGTATAACAGATCAGGATAAGTCATATCACTCTATCACTCTAGTATCAACTAATGATAACAAAATCAGATTATATTACAATTTTGGAGATAGAACAAACTCTTCATCTTATTACGATTCCATGAAGCTTCAGACTATGTAATAGGTATAAGCTAATGACCAAGCACATAATCATATTCATAGTACAAGTCAAAACATATGAGACTTAATAGTGTACACGTCTAATATTACTAATGTTATGATTGTTGTATTGATTAGGTATATACAATACCATATAAAAACTGATTACATAGTGTAATGATTCATTGCTTAAACTGGTGTGATAAGTATACCTGTTGTAATAATCTCTTCCTCATGGCGTTAGTATCAGTGCCATATGTTCAATAAAATCATGTTGGAATCTACGAACCTTTACTTATACCTATGATATGTGAATTAGTTCTATTGTGATAATATATCTTAGTTAAGCCCAGACATAGCGTAATCACAGTATTAATGTTCTATTATGAGCTTAATATCCCATTGATATTGATACAATAGCCTGTAAAACAAATCAGATTGAACTGGATCATATTGAACACAACATCATATCAATCATAGCATTGTATAGCTTATTCTTACCTTATTACTGTAATCACATGTATATGTTTCCATGGTTATTACGGTTCCATTATTTTTATGGTATTGAGATTGGTTGGTCTATAATTCTTATTACCTTAGAAGTATTGATTAGGTTACTAGTAATGCCCTTTATAGTAGGTATGATATCAATATCCCTTTTGTTTGCTAGGTTTCTATAGTGATTATCTTCAGCAATGCAATTCAGAATATCCACATATCTCATGATTTTATTTGGATTTTTACCCTCAGCTTCTCCAATAACCAGATCTACTGCCATATTTCCCTTCCGTACATTGATGTAATCTCTCTTGCTAGGTTTATATGGTGATTATCTTCAACGATGCAATTCTGAATATCCACATATCCAAAGAAAATCATGAGATCTGTGGATATTATGAATTGCATTGCTGAAGATATCCCTTTTGTTACCATTGTAACATAGTGAGTCTCATCCTACTACTAGGTAAAATAGGCATAAATAAGTAGTAGTAATTATTCCATAAGTGTAATGGTCTACTATATATTACTGCGTGTTTGTCTTATATAAGGACGTGTATCAACCGTATAGAATAGATTATGGAATAAAGGGTGAACAAAGGACTATATATATATATAACCAAGGTTGGTACATCAACACTCGACTTGTATATTTATTGGTTGTCATGATTTAAACTCCAAGTTATGCTAATCAAAGATAGAAGCAATGGTCCCAATGTGATACAAGGTTTCATACTCATATTATCCCATGAAGGTACTATGTTTCCCTAATCAATAAAACACCTATCATTACAAGTCAAAGTATGAGAATAAACATGTTGTAATTGATATAACACTACTAGTACAATAAAAGAAATACATATGTAATAATAATAACATCATACCAAACCACAATATTTCTTGCTTGATATCGTAATAATATAAGTATATGCTAGACCAAGTGCTTACATATTAGCTTTATTACTGGAATAATGTAGATGTAAACGAACATGTGTAGCCTCTATACTCTTAACCTATTATGGGGGATTAGTACTTACATTACCATCAGTAAAGCTGTGGTTATTTGTCTAAGTTAGACCATCATAATATTGGTAGTGTATGTATTCAAGCTAACTTACATTCTTAGGTATTGTATCCAATATAAATAATATAGCTTATATAGGTGGTCATAGCTATATTAGCCCTATTTATTTATTATGGAAAGAATTGAGACCATTCCAAGGTATGTGAACAGATTAGGCTAATTACCACAATTAATCCGGTATTTATATAGGTTAGGTTAATTACCACAATTAATCCAGTATTTATATGGGATTACAAGCCTCATTAGTTTAAATATAATTCATAGAGATGTTCATGAAATATTCATTTGCACCAAGGTATCCCTAAATGAAAGGATCTGATGATTAAGCTATACATAAAATCAAGCACCAATTGAGGATATCACCAATAAACAGAACCTAAACTAGAGTTTTTGTTATTGCTAGATTTGCAACCAAACTTTGGTGGCCTTGCTGTTCATTTTGTTCAATCAAAACCTGCAAACAGAGAGATATGTAAATAAAATGGCAATTAAGTAAAAAATGATTGGATGCATATCAAGCAACGGGATGTTAAATCTTAAAAAAATGTACCTTCATCTGAGACATAAGGTCATAAAGATAGGGTTTTGACATGCAAACTATGTGAGAGGTGAAAGAGAGGTTACCAGCTACACTGACACTATTTCCATTAGGACTTGACTAACCATTTATTTATCCCACGTTTTGATTTCCTCCCATCCATAGAGGTATATGGGCCTCCAAAATCTCCTACCATTGCTGATAGTTCCTGCAGTTCCACAGCTTCCAAACTGGGTCAAAGATGATCCTTGAAAGTTTCTAATACGTATACTTGCCGCTAACTCCTAGAAATGATAATAATAAACTTGGTTAGTTTCATTGTTCAGCAAAATATCATAAGTACAAAAGTAAGAACGAGTCCTAGAATCTAGGTGACAGAGTCTGGAATAAAGACAGGTACAACTAATGACCACATGGAGTATAACTAAATAAATTTATTGAAAAATAAGGCCAAAACCAGGCCATGACAATGGCTTTCAGCAAACCACTGTCATATAGTGCATAGAATATTAGTTGGAAAATGACACAGAAAAGGAAAGATGAAAGAAAGTAAGAAAAGAAATATAACATCAATTGGATGCCCAAAAGAGGCTAATGGTACTCTGAAATATAACATTATGTTCCATCTACAAAAGCATGTTAGAGAAAACACCGTCTGCCCCATCTAAGAAAAGTAAACTAAGAGCTATTTAAAATTTATTTTTAGTCTAACATTAGGCCCAAACAAGGGCATTTCTAACCATGCATCAAAGGACTTTCTTATGTACTTTGAGATAATTCTTACTAGTTCCCACATATCATGTTTGACAGAAATATTAACACAATGACATCAAGGGTTAGCTAAGCATCGATCTTAATAAAATTGTCAAAAATATACCATATGAGAAAAGCATAAATGTGTAGCAGATGCACCCCTAGAAGAAACATAAACAATAACGAATATAGAAAAAAGAAATTAATGTATGTAGAGGATGTAAGTACTTACTAAATAACCTTAGGCATAAGGAATGTACAATGTTCCATACATCAAATATTCATGCAAGTACTTTTTGATTTTAAAGCCTGTTAGGATATTTAGACACTTAGGAGTTAGTTAAGATCAAGTTGTGTAATATATCTGTTAGGTAAAAGTGTGTTTCTTTAGTATGCATTAGTAAGCATTTATAAATATTCTAATCTGAAGGTCATGATATGTTCTAGACATAGAGTGATTCGACGGTTCAACTTATTTTAGATCATACCTACCATTGATCTGTGGCTTAACGCCCGATTGGTCTATGATCTCTATTTAAAGAGCATAGAGGGTCCTTGGCTAGTTGATCGATTATGAGAAGCTCATGTAACTTTCTTTCTTTTGCATAATAAATTGCTCCAAGTAGCTATTTGGCTGGGGGCGTGGAATGTTTCCCTCTCGAGGGTTTTAACCACATGACAAACATCGGTGTGTTGATCTGTGATCTATTTGTGTGAAGCAGTTGCTCAAGGTGTTCATTCTTTTGGGAGTACCCTGTGTACCTGAACATGGTATCAGAGCGTTTATGAAGAGTCGCTTTCAGTTTTGATTAAGATCTGGAACCGGTGTTGCCGAAACTTTGAAATGGTTTATGGTTCTGGATTTTTTGTGCATTTGTGGCTTATGGGAGTAGTTCCATTGCGTCTGACCCGTCGTTTCCATTGGAAAATAGTTTTTGTTTCATCAAAAACTATTTCTGTTTGTTCCAGAAACACCCATTTCGGCAAATCTAAAGGTATAGTGTTACAGTGACGGATTTTTTTTTTAATCTCTCATATTTTATCAATTTTATTATTAGATCTTTACTGTTTTAGTCTCAAACTGCTTCCTTCCTTGGCTACGTATGCTCTTTGCCGTGCACCTTGCGTGATCGCGGCAAATCAGAAATAGTAGCGGAAAATTTTTTTCTTGTCTTCTCAGCTACGTATGCTCTTTTCCATGCACCTTATGCAATCACAGGAAATCAGAAACAGTGAGAAAACTTGAAAACGTAAACTTTTCAAGTAAGCTAACCAAGATCTAACCCCATTTTGTCGAAGAAGAAAAAAAATTGTTTTTCGTTTTTTTTTGTGATTTGCAGGAAAAAAAAAGGCAAGCACAAAGGACGAGAGAGAAGAGTTAAAAAAAAAAAAAACCCTTCCTCTTTCCATTATTTTATGTACCTTTTAAACTTAGCTCACTTGGTCCAAAGTTGCTTTATTCTTTAATAGGTTTTGAGTTCAAGTCTTATTAAGCTACTTTTTAGTGCATGTAATTTCTATTTTCAAGTTACTTTATTGTAAAAGTGTATCTCACATAAATAAAATAAAATAAAAGTAAGTCACTTAAGTCTTTTAATTTATTATCGCACTATTTAAAAGTAACATTATTGTAAAAGTGAAAATCACTTATTCTACAAAAGTGATTCACTTAAAAACAATTTTATTGTAAAGTGATTGTCAAAGGTTGATCTTGGGAAGAGGGGGGTTCTTTTTTTTAGTTAGTCAAGTTAATATCTACCACGTCACTATTGGGGACATCTTCAACATTTTATTTGATCAAGAATAACTTCATCATCCAGAATCAGTTTTCAGTGTCGTTTTTTTTAAACAGCATATATTTTCGAGCTCTTTGCATCCAAGCAGTTAGTTTCTATTCTTTCAGCCATTAATTTACAGTATGGACACCCCTTGTGATATTATACTTACAAGTTCTAACTATTTCTTATGGAAATCTTGTATGGAGGATGTGCTGCAAAGTATGGGACTTTTCATGATAACCTTAGGGAAAGAAATAAAACCCATTGATGATGATAAGAAAATATGGGTAAATAGATGTGATGAAGCTCGTGGATTGATTGGGATGTCAATCTCTACTGATTTGTGATTCCACATATCTAGAATTGATGAACCTGATATAGCTTGGGAAAAGTTGGAATCTGTGTTTGGTAAACATAATGAAATTCGGGGTCATCAACTTGAGAATGAGTTGATTTCCTTGAATCCAAATGATTTTTCAACCATTCAAGACTATTTATCTAAGTATAAAACTCTTAGAATCTTATGTGCAGAATGCAAGATTAAGAAAGAAGACAAACAATGTATTTATCATATTATTTCCAAACTTGGACCTGCATATTCTAGTTTTGTATCTACATTCTACTCCATGAAAGAATCCTTGACTGCGGCTAGTTATCACGAACCTAGTCTTGAATCCTTTTGTGAGTCCTTAATTAGAGAGCAAGATAAGCTCATTCATGTTGGAATAATTAAGAATGCAGATACATCTGGAAAATCCTTATTGTCCCAACAGAAAGAAAAGTCCAAGCCTCCCAAGAAACAGAATTTTCACAATAATAAGCCGAACAACAAGGGTCCCAAACCCTCTCGGTCAACTCCTTCTTTAAAAAATGACAAAGGATCCAAGCTAAAAGGAAAGAAGACTGAGCGTCATTGCAATTTTTGTGGAAAAGATAATCATGGTGAATCTAAGTGTTTCAAGAAGATGGCAGCCTTGGAAGCAGCAATGAAGAAACACCACATCATCCTAGATTTGTCTTCAGAATCTACCTCTCATGGGCATGCACTTTGTGCTTCTAGTTACTCTTATATTGCATCTTCTTCTTCTACTCCAATTGAATGGCTCATTGATTCTGGAGCATCTTATCATATGGCTAAGGATCAAGCCATTTTTTCTACTATGCATGAATGTAACACCAAACAAATATTTGTTAGTGATGATAGATCTCTAAGTGTTGTAGGATCTAGAACAGTTCCAGTAGAAAATGGTCATTTCAGTGATTTATTATGTGTTCCAAAAATTTCCTGCAATTTGTTATGAGTCTATCAAATTACTCATTCAGGTGAAGGTAAAACTGTGACGTTTACACCTCACCAAGTTGTAATCAAGGATTTTAAAAATCCTCAAAATGCCCTTGCTATTGGAACTATTGATGATATTACCAGGTTGTACAAATTTAACAACTTTGGGTCTTCACCTTTTCCTTCAGTTTTTGTTGTTCATAGTGATAACTTGAGCAAACTTTGGCATAAGCGATTTGGTCACTTAAATTATCGCTCATTGGAATAAATATGTAAAGACAATATGGTGACTGGTCTTCTGATGGTATCTTGCAAGGATGGTGTTTGTTCCGGTTGTGTACTCGAAAAACATCATCGGGACAATTTTGACAAACGTGCCTCTTGGCACGCCTCGGTTCCCTTGGAGCTTGTGCATAGTGACTTGTGTGGCCTTCTTCCATCTACATCATTTTCTGGTTTCAAATATTTATTAACTTTCATTGATGACTACTCCATACGCACTTGGGTTTACTTCCTAAAACTTAAGAGCGAAGTATTTAACATGTTCTTGGCCTACAAGGCCCTTGTTGAAAAACAATCTGGTCATCAAATTATTAAGTTAAGATCTGACAATGGAGGAGAATATGTTAATAACAAGTTCACTACTTTCTGCACTGAATAAGGAATCCAACAAAAACACATTGTTCCATATACACCACAACAAAATGGTGTAGCTGAACGGAAGAACCACACTTTAAAAGAAATGGTTAATTGTATGATCCAATCTAAGTGACTAAGCCTTTCAATATTGGGCTGAGGCCATAAATTGTGCAAATTACATAGTTAATCGCATACCCACTAAAGTTTTACAAGGTATAACACCAGAAGAAGCATGGAGTAAAATTTAACCAAATGTAAGTCACTTTCGTGTGTTTGGTTGTGAAGCATGGGCTCACATTCCAAAGGAAAAACAGAAAGCATTGCAGCCTAAAAGTGAAAAGTGCAGATTTGTTGGATATTATAAAGATGTAAAAGGTTATAGACTTCTTCAACACCATTCACATGATATAATCATTAAAAGAGATGTTAAATTTGATGAAAATATCTTGGCCTACGAGCCTAACTTGACAGGGGTGCCATCTTTGGCCTGCGAGCCTTATTCGGCGATTGTGCCTTCTTCTTCTTCTTCCAACTTCCTTGACAGGTTTCCAACTCCAACTTTTTATGATGACAGTGAGGATGAAAATCCACCTCCACCTGCTCATGTTCCTCTAGTTGCACCAGCACCAATGCTTCCTCGATGGGTCCGTTCAACATGTGAAGCAGTTGGTGATCTTGCCGGTGATCCTAGAGATCAAGGTCGAACACGTTCTCAGTTTCAGCGAGCCTCTTCTCTTTTGGCTCAAGTTTTTGATAATCATGATCTAGAAACTTTTCTAGAAGCTTCAGGAAATCTAGATTGGGATGCAGCTATGGATGAAGAATATCGTTCCTTAATGGCGAACGATACTTGGGATCTTGTTCCTCTTCCAAAAGGAAGAAAACTTGTCAGATGTAAATGGGTCTACAAAACTAAGTATGCATCAGATGGAAGTGTTGAAAGACTTAAGGCAAGGTTAGTTGCCAAAGGTTTTTCCCAAGTTGAAGAGATTGACTACAATGAAACCTTTGCTCTTGTCGCAAAAATAAATTCCAGTCGCCTTGTTCTTTCCCTTCCAGCCTTACATAACTGGGAAGTCCATCAAATCGATGTCAAATATGCCTTTTTACATGGTGATTTACAGAAGGAAATTTACATGGAACAACCTCCTGGATATGTTCAGGATAACTCTAGCCTTATCTGTCTCCTTAAGAAATCCTTATATGGCCTTAAGCAAGCTCCTAGAGCTTGGTATGCCAAAATGGATAGCTTTCTCCTTGACACTGGTTTTTCTAGATGCCATTCTGACCCCAATGTCTATACCAAGAAAGTAGGAAACCATCTCCTCATACTTGTTCTTTATGTTGATGATCTTATCCTTACTGGTATGGACCCTAAACTTATAACCCATGTGAAATCCAGTCTTAAGCAAAATTTTGAAATGTCAGACTTAGGACATTTGCATTATTTTTTTGGTCTCCAAGTCTTGCAAACCAAAGAAGGAATCTTTCTTTCCCAGTCTAAGTATGCTTGTGACCTTCTTCATCTCTTCCACATGGAATATTGTAAACAAGCCCCTTCTCCCTTCCAGTCTGGAGTCAAACTTTCTGCCACTTGTACTTCCCTTGAAGTAGATGCCACCTTGTATCATCAGCTTGTTAGTAGTCTTTTATACTTGACTCATTCTCATCCTGACCTTTCCTTTGTCATTGGTCATGTTGCCCGTTATATGCAAACTCCTCATGAAAGTCACTGGAAAGCAGCAAAAAGAATACTTCGATATATTCGAGGTACAATTCAGTTTGGGATTCATTACAGTATAGGGGGGGAACCTTTGTTGGTTGGTTTCACTGATTCAGATTGGGTCGGCGATCCTGATGATCGAAAGTCTACTCCAAGTTATGTTTTCAGTCTGGGATCTGGACCTATCACTTGGGCTTGTAAGAAGCAACAAGCTCTTGCTCTTTCTTCAATAGAAGTAGAATATCGAGCCGCAGTTAATGCCAGTCAGGAAGCTTTATGGCTTCGACAGATCCTTTCCGAGTTTGGATTCGAGCAGCAGCAACCTACTCCACTTTGGTGCGACAATCAAAGTGCCATCAAGCTTGCCAAAGATCCAGTTTTACATCAGCGCAGCAAACACATTGAGCTACACATGCACTTCATCAGAAATCTTGTTCATGATAGTGTTATTTAAGTGCTCTATTGCCCTATAGATGATCAAGTTGCAGACATCTTCGCCAAGTCTCTTACAGAAGTGAATTTTTCTAAAATTTGGTCTATGTTAGGAGTTCAGGAATGTGTCCTTAAGGGGGGATAGGCTCTAATGCCTCCTTCCTTCTCCTAATAGTGTCACTTTTGTAAATCCTTCAATCCTATCCCAAGTTGTTCTTAAGGGGGGATTTTAGGATATTTAGACACTTAGGAGTTAGTTAAGATCAACTTGTGTAATATATCTGTTAGGTAAAAGTGTGTTTCTTTAGTATGCATTAGTATGCATTTGTAAATTATATTCTAATCCGATGGTCACGATATGTTCTAGACATAGAGTGATTCGACAGTTCAACTTCTCTTAGATCATACCTACCATTGATCTGTGGCTTAAGACCTGATTGGTCTATGATCTCTATTTAAAGAGCATAGAGGGTCCTTGGCTAGTTGATCGATTATGAGAAGCTCATGTAACTTTCTTTCTTTTGCATAATAAATTGCTCCAAGTAGCTATTTGGCTAGGGCCGTTGATTGTTTCCCTCTCGAGGGTTTTAACCACATGACAAACATCGGTGTGTTGATATGTGATCTATTTGTGTGAAGCGGTTGCTCAAGGTGTTTGGTCTTTTGGGAGTACCCTATGTACCCGAACTAATGTACAAAATATCATAAAAGGAAACAGAGAAAATGAGCATATAATGCAGGTTGAGGGCAAAAGCTACTACAATATTTAAAGACCACAGATTACTTAATTAAGTGTCAATTTTTTTTGGAATAAAGTTAATTGAAAAGGAATCACATTGTCTCTCCTCAAATTGTTATCTAAACCAAAATGAATAATGCGTTGTTTTTCTAGATGTTCAATTTGTTTATCTAAAGTTTATCGCTAGATTATAAAGTCATTCACTTCAACATTTGTGGAAGCAAGCTTCCCTATCAACCTTCATAGATTCTCGCTCATAAGAAGATTTCAACACAAGGTTTAGTATCTAACGACACCCAATTAAAGGTTTACTTGAGGAATCCAATTAAAGGTGGTTAAAAAGACATAAGTGTGAAATTTGGACTACGAACACATGGCCTGTAGATGTCAATCATGTTTTCCCTATAGGAACTTGGCAACCTCCTATCCAAAAAATTATAAGATTGTTATGAAATCCTGAAAAATTTTATAGGGGAAAGCAAGAAGTGAAATAGTCATAGGCCCACTTGGTGGTTGGGTGTTGAGGAATTCACTAATGAGTAAATCTAGCCAGTGTAGTCTCACTCAGGAGAGACTCGCGAGTCTAGACAAGTCTAGCCGAGCGAGATGGGAAATGAGTACTCGTTGTAGACATGGGACTCACCCAAACTCGCCGCGACTCGCCTTACTCATGTGTAGTCGACAATACTCATCGTGACTCGCCCAAAACTCATTTGGTAGCTTGGTATTAGCGCATCTGTCATGGAAGTCAATTGTGCGGATGGTTGACCACGTAAATTCGATTTGGGGGGAACTGTGCTTTGAGCCCTTGAGAAGGAATTTCCACTCCTCCATTCACATTAACCTTTCACATGGAGTCGAAGCGTTGGTGTCCCATAGTTTGAGTCTGAGCATTGGTGGTTGTCTCACAGTGCACAGTTCGATTCTGAGCATTAGTGTCTCATTGTTTACGGGTGCCATCAAAGGCATAAAATATTTTTTAGTAAAATATAGTTATTATTATTAAATATATATATATATATAATCTTTTTATAAAATAATAATTTTTATTAAAAAAAATCATTATTTTTTAAACATGGCCATGAAAAAGAGGGTGTAGCCATAAATAAATATATATATATATTATTTTTTATAGTATAATATTTTTTATTAAAATAAATCATTAATTTTTCTAATCGACATGGCCATGAAAATAAAGCTATAAGGTTTGTTTTCCTAATGGACATGGACAAAAAAAAATTATAAATATTTTATCTTTTTATAATATAATATTTTTTATTAAAAAAAATCATTATATTTTCTAATAAACATAGGCATGAAATTAAGGCCTTGATGACAAGAGCGGCACGCGATTTTTCAGAGGTATAGAGGTACTCAAAGTGTCAAAAATAAGCCAAGCGTTGATACCATATGCCAAGTTTCCTACCTAGAATTTAAGTCAAGGTATCTTAGTTGCGCATGCGTCCGGGTGAACGGGGCAAGTCTAGAGCTGTAAAGTGTGGAAACGTTGTTGGTATATTGGATTTCAAAGCACACCATCTACAGACTTATCATGGAGTTGGATTCCAATTTTATTGTTTTTATTATAAATTTCACGATACTGCATCAATGTTGGAGCTCTTCCTGCATTCCATAGGTGAATACTAGTCCCATCGCGAAGCTTACTATGTAACAGTGGCTGATTTGAATTGAATGCGCAAGTTTATGGTAGATACCACAGGCACTGAGGGACTACAACCCCGTAACCCTATCCAGAATTCTACAAAATACCATAACCCTAGTTCCGACAGACAGAGGATCTAAGTTCATGGATCATCCATTGCGAAGGTCTGGCGTATTCAATTGTGTTTGCCACTGTTTGTTTTTTAAAAGGCAGATCTACATATCTATTCACTGGTTACGCTACTCGTTACATAAGAGACCTGTGTTCCACAATAATGTAGCTAAAACGAATAAGTAAGAATATAAGGAAGGCTCGAGCAACATAAATAATGGAAGTAAAGCATAGATAGAATACGGATGGAGGAAGTTGCGCAGATGCAGGAGGCATTCGTCCAATATCCTAATCCAATAGGTTTTCGCCAGAAAGGTGTTCCAGATGGTAGATATGGCTACTGCACATTATATAAATGAATTGGATCTTCTCTCCAATAAGTATTTGGGGTTTATGTTGGGTTTTAAACCCTCGTGAATGGATCTATTTAAAATTCTACGTGGATGGCCCTGTACTTGACTCATGGAATCCTTCCTCTGATGAAGCAGTCAGTGAATAAGGGGAGTTCAATTTCCCCTTAGAAGGCATGTTGTACACTAAACCCAACCTGAGAGAAAAATGATTAGCCCTTCTAGATGAATATGTAACTGATTCCCCTTAAGTACCTTCCCACACAGATCTCATTCTATGCTTTTGTAGAATTGCACAGTCGCCTAATTACGATAACCATGAACCATTTTCTTGAAGTTTTAAGAGCATAAACAATGCATATTTAGAAGGAATTGCCATCTCTTAATAACACTAACTTCCGCCTTGTGAATCTATGGCGTAATAAGCCCTCTTTGTGCAGTAATAATATGTCTGTGACGGCATTGATTTCCCTTTACATCCACGTTTGTCTAACAATGATATCTCTCACCACGGCACCGATAATCCACGTAATTATGTTTTTTGTTTGCAGGTTATAGAGGTTCTTGGATGTCGTATCCTATGTCATCAAGCTTAAATGATCGAATTACACAAGTCTCACTATCTATATAGGGAATTACTTGATACGATTATTAATTGAGTTTATAGATAGATTTCAACTGCAATGCTGCTATATGATGTAGAACAATATAGATTGTGTGACTATAATTTGCCATTATAGTCACAGATTGCATTGCCTAGATTTACAGCCTTCGAATGAGATCTATGGCTGCAATTTCAATTTAAATAAAAGCACAAACATCAACTAACTAGACATGCGACTGTGCATGTCTGAGCTGTGATACAGCAGTGGAACTGAGTTAAATTGGTAGACCAGAGCCAGCTGCTAAACTTATGCCCTCGTTGTATCCTTTCGTTTTAACATTCGAGCCATACAGGCCATACAGGTTTATGTAACTTAAATTCTGGGTAAGATAAGCCAAGTGCCTTTATAATCCAAGTGGTATGTCCAAACACCATGAGAATGACATCTCTTTGGGTGTTTTTCCTTTCCTTGTTCAACTTGCAATAAAAGAAAGTCTTTGCAATTTGAAAATCTTGTGCATGAAGTCAAATGGTAATTTGAGGTATTTAAAAGTTAAAACGTAAATCAAAAGGTAAAAGCTAAAGATTCGAACCATGAAACCGAAGTATGAGAAGATCAGTAAGAAGAAAGCTAACACCTTCATTGAGATCTTGTGCAGGTCTTACCCATCAGAGATTTCATTTTATTTTCATCATTGCCACCCAGCATTAATTCAAGTGTGTAAATGTCAAGTTTTATATAAAAATGCACTTGTGCCAATACAATCACTTGTAAAGGCAAGAGTTCACCGAATGTTGTAACCATTCACTATAATTTTCATGTGCCTTTGCGCAAGTGCCAAATGCTCGAGACTGCCCAAAGATTGAGATGGAAGGTGAAACCTAATGTGTGTCCTCTGCGGCAATACGGGGTTGAAGGCCTGAAATGTTATAAAAAATCGAAGCATTTGGAAAATTGTAACCTCCTGAAAGATGAAACTAAAGAGCTTATTAGAAAATGCCCATAGTAATCAATACATTCATTGATAAGATCATAAGAACATAGACTTCTTGATACACACTGTTGGGTTTGGTTTTCACGAAAGATTGTTTTGAGGCATCCTCCACTCTTAGGATTAAGCCTCACCCAAAGGATTCTATTTAGGCCAGCCTACTATTTCAAATCGATCTTCCAATGACAATCAACTGGTATTTCTGGAGAGTACCCGTGTAGTGCAGGCTCAAAGAAACACACTATTGAAACACATCAAATAGCATTTTTGAACAATGGAAAAAAGATGCTCTTGGTGAGTTGAGACAACGTCTTGAGATTGATGCTCATGTTGATGATGTGAAAGAAATTCTCCAGTGAAATCATTTTCTTGAATAGGAAAAGTAATATTTAAAATAAATCTGGTTTTCTTTCTCTGGTCTTGACATCCATATCTTTCTCGTCCAACTTTTCATTTCACATGTGCTTCTGAAACATCTATAGTGTGATTTCTACTAAAATGATAATAGTCCTAGTGTGATTTATCAGGTGGATTTATCAATGGATTGCGTAGTAGAGAAAGGAAATGTTTAATTTGTGATGGGTTTAGTAGAGAGGAAAAGGTCTATATCACTATTTTCAATGCCGGTAGAGCAATTATAAAAGTTTAATTTCATCCTCCTTATAATTGAAATCCAATTGAAAACTACTCAAATATAAACTTCGGAGCCTCTAAAATTGATATAGATCATGGCAATGCAGAAGAAGATAATGTCATGTTCCTGACTAACTAAAACACGACTGATTTTTTTTGTTAATTGTTCAGTTTCTCCGTTGAGAAATTCTATCAAACACTTTGGTGGTCACTAGTCTATGACTGATTTAGCTAAATTTTATGTTGGTCTGTATTGACTAAAGGGTTCATATGTCCATTCTCACCATAACATAATGACTTCCAAATGTTTGTGCACAAATATATATAACAAAAATTGTTTGCCATCAATGAATACTAAACAGTCCACAATTTTAGAAGCAGCTGTAGACTATTAAAAAATGGAATCTGTTGTAGGTGACCATAATCTAATACATATTATAACAGAGATATTTTATGCCCAAAACGCTGGAGAAAAACAATACAAATCTGACCTGTGAATGACAGATTGAACAACAGTAAATGGATTGAGGAATATCTGTTTAGACATTATCTGGTCCACCCCCTCTGCCCTTGAAGTCTGAGTGGTTCATTCTCTTCTCTTACACCTACACAGTGGTAAACGCCATGCTCTAAGCAACAAGAACTCACAAGAGACAAGTGCACCTCCACTTCTAGGCTTCTAAGAACTCCACGGTCTTGGATGCTAATAGGTGAGTAACCAGGTCTTAGATGCTGATAGATGAGTGATGCGTCCTCCTTTTCAGCAGCCCCACGATCCTTTTAATACCTGATACATTTATCCAAGGCGATGGCTCCTCTCGTGTAAGGAATCTATTTCACCATAATATTCATTCGTTCTTTTGGGGTTAATGTTCTCAATGTAGGATTGGTCATTCGCTATCCTTTTGGTTCTGAGAGAACTCCACTCCCTGGAGGGAGAGTTGTAAAACTTGTTATTACTGTTAGACCATCATATATCCATCTAAAAAGGGAATTACTAAGCATTTAGACTGATCAAATTTCTCAAGGTGTTAACTTTTTTTTAGAGTAGAAATGTTGAGAAAATGTGTAATCCAATTCTAAATAATTTAAATTTAATTTAAAATAACATGTTATTTTTAATAATAATTTTTTTTTATAAAGACAAGTGTAGACTCTAGGATTATCAAGGAAAGAGTTACACTTCTCTGCCCTGAAATAGGCCTTTTCAATACAATAACCTTTTTTTTACTTTTTCACCCTCTTATTTGTTCTCCCAATCTTATTCCGTTCCGTCCAAGCCAAGTTAAGTTTTGTCTGAATCTTTGTGGATAAAGAATTAATGGTTCACCGACCACTACATCTGCGGATCCCACCAAATCATTCAACCTGGAGGTTGCTCACTCTTTGATCGGTGATTCACAAGCCACTAGATCTATAGATAATCTCTCTGAAATATTCAACCCAGCTGCTCGCTCTTTGATCCATGGATCCACCAGCCACTTTCACATTTCACATCCGTGGATCCCACCTTATTCAAGGCGGTGATTCACAAGCCACTACATCTGGGGATGCCACCTTATTATCAAAGCCGATGGCGTTGATTGGCACTCTTGTCAACCATGTCGTCCTCAACAAAATCTACAAGCTCATCTATTTGCAGTTTTTCCTTTTCGAAGTTCAGATTCTGAGCATGAATACCATAATAAGCAATGAATACCACAAAGAAAGATTGTATTACTCTTCAAAATAGTGTATCCCATTTCTAATTTTCACCCTCTCTTGCGCCCTTACTCTTTCATCCACTAAAAATTAGTGATGTGACTAGCTGGTGATTCAATGAAGATATTCAACAGTTACAGAGTGACAAGATGACTGTAACTTGGACCTTTCCCGACCTCCTACCTCCTCCACATTAGCTCCCTCATGAAAAATACTAAAAATATGTCAAAACTCCATTGATCTGAGAATAGCACCCTCCAATTGTTGTGTGACTTGATTAAGGACCCCATTCATAGACAGAGGAACACCCCTGTTTTTAACTCTCAAAGAAGATTATTGACTGCATTTTTTCTCCTGCATGGGAGCTCCCAACAACATATATAGGAAATGGCACGGTGGATAAAAATGCTCACATCTGTTTTGGTAGGAAGATAAGCTTTTGCCATGATATATGCTTCAACGACTTTCTCGGTAGAGGCGGGGACAATTTTTCAATAGAGGCGGGAAAATTGGGAAAAAAAATTAAGGGGTTTTTTTTAAATAACAAATATTTATTTTAAATAAAAAATATAATTATTAAATAAAAATATAAAATTTATTTAACAATTCAAATATAAAACTAAAATAATCATTAAACATAAAAATTTTAGTGTTAAATATTAAATATTAAAACTTTAAATATTTATATTTTTAAAAAATATTGAAAAAAATAGTAAAATATAATAATTCAACATAATAAATATAATTCTATAATATTTAAATAATGTAAAATCAATTCTTACAAATTTTTGAAATGAGAGGTAGTAGCATTCAAAATCTATGCTTTCTATAATTGAGGAAATTGTCTCGAGTCAAGTGAAGGAAAAAGACTTTGATGGAGAAAATCAATCTTAGAAACAACTAAAGGTGTAGGTGGAATAGATGAAACTATAAGCTATAGAGAATTTAAATGTTTCTTTGAAGCTCACTTACATGAGGATAAGCACTGACTTTTCTTTTAATTTGGGATGTTACACTCGTATTGGTGGAGATGAGCATTACAACATCCTACTTTGTCAATGTTTGTGACTCATAAAGCAGTAAAAGGGCATGCATTGCAAGTGAATGAAACCCAAAAATGAGCATCATATGTATGTGATAACAAGCAGAAATGACACCAACATTAGAGAGAATTTGAGGTAAAAAATGGGCCTCCTAAGACATGTACTACAAAAATATAAGATATATTAAAATATTATGAGTTAGGGGTTTTATGGGGTAAGTATATATGACAACTCACGTCCTACACTACTTTTTATGCACAATATAAATAACCATAATTGAGTTACTTTTCTAAATTGACTATAAATAAAATTAATAAAATAACTCTAGAATGATGTGACTAAGATT
>LPNX010330286.1:48834-67643 GCA_001517045.1 Pseudotsuga menziesii
ACTATAATGTAATTGGTTGATTTTTATAGTACGTTTTGGTTCTTTTGAGGCCCATTTTTTACCTCAAATTCTCTCTAATGTAAACAAAGATGAAACCAGTGTTAGAGCCGAAAAAACTCAACTTTACTTGATGTTTAATTCTAGGAGGTCTACTAATAGACAAATGATAAGTAAGTCACTTATTCGGCACTTAGGAGTTCTTCTTGGTGCATGTGTTCTTCTATATTTTGGGCTATATTATGGCTCTACTGCTTTCTGAATATTATATGTATCATTCATTAAATGACAACAAAACAATAAACTCATAGCAATGGTTTTACCATAAAATTATTTTTTTTTTGTTGAGGTAAAATGATACCTACAACCTCTTTTTTTTATAACAAAAAAGAATAATTTTAACCTCTTATTTTTCGTAACTTGTAATCAGTGTCTATATAAAGGGAAGCAATACTCATATGCCTTCGATCCACTTCTTATATCTTTTGTCTAAGGAATTTAATGCTTGATGCTTACAATGTCTACGTCCAAGATGTAATGATCGATCGGATTTCCATGTCAGGGCTTGTTAGTACCCTCCCCTATGCCGACAATAAGCATTGCTCCTTATTTAGAAAGCATTATTTATATACTAATAGCATTTCTCCTTATTTTCAAGGTAAATGGTCTCTATGCTAAGATCATTTCTACTAAGACCATTCCTAGTATGAATGGTCTCTCTAAGAACATTGCTAGTTATCTGCAAAGTGGGATAGCCTTCAATAAAGTTTACGAGCTTAGGGTCTAGGAATGGTCTCTCTAAGAACATTGTTAGTTATCTTCAAGGTGGGATGGTCTTCAATCATAGTTTATGAGCTTAGGGTAGTCTTCAAAAACTATGTGAATTGCTAGTTATCTTTAAGGTAGGATGGTCTTCAACAAAGGTTGCAAGCTTCAAGGAAGTCTTCAACGGTTATGTGAAGGAAGGTGTGTTAAAAAATCAAGATTTAATGCATCGAAGTTTCAAAGTCTCTTGCTAAAAGAAATCTCATTGATTTATATAGGTCCATAACATGGATTTTAAATAAAGGATTATTAGACTTCTGATTTCAATGGCCCATTGGGAAGCTTCTAGGATGTTTCCCAAATGTAATAAGCTCTTCCTTGTGAATTGATATAATAAAATCTCTACTTAGTCCAATTTAAACATTAGTAGATATGAGTACTTTAATAAGTGTACAAACTCAATTATTTTTCAATATGAATTCTTCCCTAAATCCCATATATGAATTTCGTCAAAAGCTACAGTTCCATTCGGTTGATGGGAGTTTTGATCATGAATCTTTTCCCTTAGAGGTTTTAGCCCGTTTTAGGAAGAATCAAATCATCATAATTTCACAAAAATGAGTGGGCCATGGCGGGGGGGGGGGGGGGGGGGGGGGGGGGGGATTTGCATTGCCAAGAAAAAAATAGACTCATAAAAAAAATTAAGTTTGACAAAAAGATTATGCTTCATAGTAACTATATGTGATGATGTTGTATTGTTTGTGTCACTAGGAAGGGGGTGTCTACATGGTCCCTTTTGGTTGAATGTGTGATAGGGACATACTTGATGCTGAATGGAGGTAACACCTATCTCATGTTCCCTTTCCTTTGGTGTTGTTTTGTTGTGGTAGTGCACTATGCCTTGATGGGATTTCACCTAGCGTACTTTTATTCATATGCTAGAATTTGTAGGTAGGAAAATGAATAAGATTTTGCATGAGCATTAGAGTACGTTGATGTGCTTTTGGTCTTGATGGTTTGGAATGATATGAGGTGGTGTTTGCTTTTCTTACATGGATTGTCATAATTAACAAGTGCATTGCAGAGATTCTAAGGTTCTCATGCACTCCTAAGAGGATAACATGTACTCCTAAGAGGAGTCGGCCTATACATTGAGGGCCATAAATATTTTGGGCATTGTTGAAGGTTTTGGGTTGCTTGTTTGAGGGAAGAAATACAATAGAAATGAGATCCATGTAGCCTTCTCCAAGCCTGTATGGTAAAACTCTATGCCAAACCCAACGCAAAATCATTCTATCTTCCATACTGTAACATCACAACCAGCATGAGGACAATTTTGAGTAACTTTGAAACAACATGTTATCAGAAAAGTTTGAAAACTAGTTGGTGAATGCACAATATGCTGTGCATGTATGAGGGATACTATGGTTCTTGATTCTACGATCATCTTATTTTGGGAACTTTCTTGAAATCTTGATTACTACATAAATACCTCAAATCAGATAGAAGAGCAACATGAATGTGAAGGATTTAGAATGCTTTGGACAAGTGTTTTGGTTCACTTACACGGGTAATGATTCCTCCAAATGATGCTAAGAGCACTCACCAGAAAGAAGGGTTGTCTTAGCTACTAATGTAGCAAGTTGAGACCCAAAACATCAAAATTCAACGTTGGAATTAAAAGGGGAGGACTAAGTAAGAACCCATATCCATTTTTAAGGGTGCTTATAACCACCTAGCATCTAATTGTGCACATATTCATGTGAGGTCCACGGGAATCACAACCGAATACTCAAGCATGTAAAAAGTAGGTAGGCTCTTATATTAGACTTCTAGATATATTGTATAGAATTAATCCCTCAACTCTATTTATTGGGCATGCAAAGTGTAATTTGGGTCTCTAAATCTTGTCACTAAACTAAAAAATTATGTGGTTGGCTAAAAAAATCACAAGAAAAAGAAAAGGCAGATTCTGCATAGAGAACCACGCCTGCCGTTAATGAAATTTACTTTCAAAATATGATAAAGAAGTATGTGGGTAGTGTCTTTTGAAATAATAAACTGTAAAAAATGAAAATCTGAAAATACAACCTGCTTTATGTACATCTTTGAAGCTAGAAATCCCGCGATCGAGAGTGTAGCAAGTAGCTGAGTTCAAATCTACAGGATCAAGACCCTCACCTCTGAATCACAAATATTTGCGGGGCCAAGTGAGATATAGCATCTAGAAGAGGGTTGAGGTCTTCAGAACATTTTTGCATTTCCTCTTTTATCATGATTCATAGTTCCCACCCACTTCTTCATTCAATCCACTAATAAAATAGATCCGACTAAAGGATAACCATGCGAATGATTCTTTTTGTCAGGTTCGATTCATGCATGATGGAGAAAAATAACAAGCCTTGAGTGAGGATTAGCATGCCCCATAATGGAATCTAAAGGACCCTCTAATCTCATTGATCCTTACCACTTTCACTTATGATCAATCTCTAATAAAACCATCCTTTTCTCTCCTTGGTTTCATCCTGCTAAAGCACTGCTACATGCATAGATTCAAACCCCTAGCTTAACCTTACAATGGCCATGTTGTCTCGTAGACATGAAATTATCAATTGAAATATTTAAAAATAAGAATCAAATATATGTTGAAAAAGAGGGAAGAGAAATATATAAAAGTGAAAATGAAATATAGTATATATCATGCATAATTTTTCAATGGAATCGTTCAAGATACAGTCTTAAAATGGAGTTTATCCAAAGCTCGTGTATGGTTTTGTCCTCTATGGTCAAACGGAATTGACTTTTAATTAGTTTAATATATGAACCCATTTTTTATAAAGTTATGTGAAGTTTTATTAAATTAGTTTTTTTAATAGATTATTAAATTAGTTTTTTAATGGTTTATCATATTAATAATTTATTTTTTAATTGATTGAAATATTTAATTGGTAAAAATAACTTTTAAAGTAATGAGAAATAATAATAAAATATTTAAAAACATAAAAAATGAAATATATATTATGCATAATTTTTAAATGGATACGTGTCCACAATGTAATCAATATACTTTGAACAAGGTGGAAGAAGTTCGATGGAGGAGGATGATAGCGTTTGGAGGGTTTTGTCAAGGTTTGTGTAGGGGATAAGGATGGATTCAAATATGTATTTGTTTCATTATTTGAATGATTCCATGTCTAAGGTTGATATATATTTTTGTCGATCGTTCGAAGTGTCTTTGGGATTATCACGCTTAGAGTTCATGAGAGGCACAATCTCTAAATACATTTTTCTTGAAAATGCTTTGGGCAAAGTGGAAATGGTGGATACTATTGTCAAATGATAGACCTGTTTGGGTTGGGTACATTTGTCTACATTTTTTGTTATGTGAGAGGTACAAATGGTGAATCGAAGAAGGGTGAATACACTAGAGACTTTACGAGCATTCAATTGGTTTCATTCCCGGATGCAGAAAGGAGTAATGATTCGGATAAGAGCCATGAGGTTCATCCATTTGTTGAATCTTCCATTCTAACAACTTCTATCATGGTTTGGAGTCGAAGGTTGGAGTAGTAGGGGAAGGGTTTTCTGGCTCAAGACTGGTTGTGAAAGATTTTAATGGTGCACTAGTGTGGATGGTGGATTCTCAACCATCATGGTTTCCAAGATAGATTGGATGGTGGACGGTGGATTCTCAAGCTAACCATCATGTTTCCCCCTTATGTTTAGAATCACCCCTCATGAATGGGTTTACCAGTGTAAGCAAGTTGCATTGAGATTCTTCGCGCCTAGTTGGCTATTTTCCCCAACATAAGTAGGGCCATGGAAACTCTTCCATTCTAGATTGTTGAAGCATCATTATCAATAAAAAAATGAAAAAGATATTTCAAGAGCACTTCCAACCTTTGTACAACCACAATTCACCATAACTTTGCTTCTTTACAAGGGCTCGTCTGTTGACACTTACAGCAGCCTCCCTTTGCATTCTCCTTTACTTTAAATAGTTTAATCAATATATCTGCAAGAACTTTTCAATCACAAACAATTATTATACCAAATCTAATAAGATTTTAAGTATGATAAGTTCACATATTGGTACATAAAATATGTGAAAGAAAAAGAAGAAAACTATAGACCAACCTTCTAAAAAACAACATTGGATTAATAGTATTGAGACTTGACTTGGGAAATAAATCTAGATATCTTATAGAAATAAAGAAGATAACCATGTTTATCAATTTAATATTGGAAAAATAGAGAAAGATCGGTATTATACAAATAATTTCAACAAGAACATTTAAATAACACATATCAATAGACCTCTCAAGTTCGTGAAGAGGTGGAGATGTGCTGCTTGCACAACTATAATATTGATCATGCATAAGTTTCGGATCCGAAAACTATTTTATTAGAAAAATGTGACAAAGCATAAAGTGTAAAGTTGGTAGATTTGGGAAAAGTAATGCTCTCAATATAGTGGGCACATATCTTAACGTGCAATTTCTTATGGCCTTTGGGTTAGGTGAAAGATCATGTGGATTTCAGTTTGCATTGAGAAATATTTCTCTTCGAACCTAACAATGACAAACCCTTGGATTTAGAAATCCAAGGGACTAATGCAATGTTTCCCACTTTCCCCAAATATTTATACTAATGCTATGTTGTAGTTCACTTCACCCACATTGTTATTTAGTGCTTCCACAATCTTTAAGAAACCACTGTATTTATTACTAATAGGTATTATGGACATGTAGATGTGGCTCACAAAAAATAATGTTATGACCTGCTTCATGTTCATGTTAAAATGGTCTTCAACATTATCGATTATAAAGCATGGTTATAACTTATCAAATTATCAATTATGGTACATGAATGGCTAACAGTAATGTGTGAAAAATATATTTTTAGCTGTAACTTACAGTTATGCTTATGTGTTTCCCGAATAGTTTTGACTCTTCACTCTATTTTTTATTTATTATAAACAAAAATTATATTTTTTGTACTAGAAGATTCCCTGCCATATCTAGATCTTGGATTTTCAAAAATCGAGCAAATTGGGATCCTAGTAACTTAGGTCTCATCCAAGACGAATCAGTCGAAGACCAAATAGGTCATGTATTGATCATTTCTCTGCTTATTCATGATGATTACCAATGAACCTAGTGGAAATCAGCAATGAATGTTACAAGTTCCAAAAATAAAATGGAAACGGCCTGCTTCCAACACATTTGGAGAAAATAATAGAGGAAGTCTACTTCAACATCCTCAGGTGAATGCTTTACAGGATCTTAGGTCTTCCACATAAGTCATAGTAAAAAGGAAAATTCCTTCTTCAAAGCTTCATCGAACTTTTGGATTGCAGGCATGATAATGGCTTCCCTATATCCTTCATCAAACCTGGTAGAAAACTCTTTATGCTCCATTTGCTTCAAGTACTTCAAGAAAAGATATTGTTATTCAGCTTTCCAACTTCAAATTCCAAGTTGGTTGGATAAAGGAACAAAAACCTCTAGCATCTCTTTTTCAAATTGGTGTTGCTTTAAAAAAGGTAGAACTCCCAAGGTCCACATGTTATGCAATCATCTTCCAATTTGACCAAGGCTACCCTTACATCCATTATCACAATGGACATTGTGTGGAGATGGTATGCTTCAAAAGGCTTACTTGTTTTGTTGTTGAGAGGAGAGATAGAAGAACTAGGATATCTCTGATCAATAATCTTTGGGGTTCCAACAATATTCTCACCGGTCATAGATGCTTGAGCAATATCAAAGTTGCCATCCTATTTTAGGCTTAAATCTGTTTAATGAAACGTGAAAACACTTCTCCTACCACATTGGAGATTCATACTGATTCCTCTAGGAATGTACTGCACGCTCATGTTCTTAGATATTTTAGGAACTAGGAGGATTCTGTGGTACTAAGAACTAGTCTAATCACTTTTATCATCTTCCCTCATTGATTCTTTGCATGTGGATTCCAAAGACATTTCCTTCTGACAAGATCAAATCCAATGGCATTGGAAAGTTTAGTAAAACATGAAATGGTCATGAACATGGATGAAATAATCACCCAACTAACATTACAATGTCAAATAAAAAACAAATAATGACTAAGAAAAAATAGCAGTCATGCCATCACAATTTTTTCAAAAAACTTTTTGATGGTGTGAAAAAAAAACTATATAAACCTAAACGTTTTTTTTTGGCAATTTTTTTTACTTTATTTTTTTTTTTACCTTTAATTCTTAAAGAAAAGGTTTCCATTCTCATTTATCTTTATTTTTCTATCATTTCACTTGAATTTTTAACCTTACCATTAATACTTCGAGGATGTTTGAGTGGTTCCAAACTCATTGAACTTCATATGAAAGTAGAAATACATATCCCAATCAGAATTCAGCAAACCTGACAAATTTCATGATTTCAATGTTTGAATATTGGTAGGATTGGAGCATTTAAAGACAAGTTTCTATAATATATGACAATATGGGATTGGAACTTAATCAAGAGCACCAAACCTTGTATATATGTCATTGTTGATGGTGTTGACTGTTGAACTCATGTATCATGACCTCAGTAAAAAAGTAACCTTCACTCAAGCCAAAAAAATTGATTAGACATGTTAATATTTATGCCTCTTTTTAATGCTTAGATTAACCAATATCAAAATTGGAGGGTCTTGATTTAAGCAACATCAAGGTGTTTAGATTGGGATCCATATGTAGCGTCAAGCACTAGTATTAATGTCCTAGAGTATCAAGGTAAAGGATAAAGGAGGGGGCATAGGATCCTACAGATGATGAGGATCCGAATACAGGGGGTGATTTTGTTGATATGAATCGAGACATAAATATGCAAAGACTTCCCTTACATTCATTGAAAGAATCAAAAAAATTGGCAAGGAGGACATTGGCGATGGAGAGGGTAGAAAAACACTAGAAATTTGTCATTTCCCTGAACAATGCTAAAAACCCTAGCTTACAGCCCTTAAACAAATTTAAAACAACATTGGATAGAGAATAAAAGGTTTACACTGGCTCTAGTACCATGTTGCAATCATAAAGATACACTACATCTACAATGAACACTTCAACCAACCCTTATCAAAACAAGTGAAATATAAAAGAATATATATAACATCACTCAATGTTGATCACAATAGAGATGAACCCATACCATAGAACAGTTGATAGAGAAATAAAATATAACCAAGACAGATTGCTACATAACACAAGTACTCAAGAGAGGTGTTCTATAGAAAAGTTTCTCCTGAACCTATATCAATAATCAACTTGAACAAATGATACAAATGAGAGGACTGTGTTGTAATTATACACATAATTTATGGTTGGGGCACTAGCATAAGAGATTGAATTGTACGTTCATATCCAAAACATCCAAATAAAGTACAATAAATGGGTTAGTTACCCATATGCAAACTCAATAAAGCCATCAACACAATTTGTCAGCACATTGCCTCAAGTGAAAATCAATAACAATATCTCAACACATAATTGGGGTAGGTTCTAGAAAATTTTCACCTAAGTGAATTTTTTCACATCTTAAAGTGTCAATGTAACAGTGCTCCAATGTAACTGACCTTCCAAGCTGCTTGCATTGACGAAATGGAAAGCATAGGAATATTTTCATAATTCCTAGCATAAACATAGCATACGTAAGTACTTGTAAGTTGCAAGTATCTAGATCACTTTTAGATGGGCTCTCTCAGCATTAAGATGAACTGGGTAAGTAAAATGTGGTCACTCATTGAAACAATGTGAAGGAAATCAGCATCCCCGTGACATCTTCTAAATGGTGCATAGAAGTGTTGTGCGAGTTTTATCACACTTCATAAAATGATAATGAAGGATTAGCCAACAACAATTAATGCCGTGTGAAGCAAAGAGGTGAGGACGTTTCTCATCACAATTAAGATGATAATAGTTAATATCACCAAATACACACACCAAACTCAAGGACATAAGAGATTCACCTAACTCACATACATAAGTGACACATCAAACTCATGCATATAATGAATGCACCAATTCTATTTCAATTTGAATTTCACTAGATTAACACCAATTCTGTTTGAATAATTTTACAAAAAAAAGTTAGATTTTGACTATCAAAACAAAAGATTGCAAACACTAGTTTTCTATGTAAATAACATTGAAGACTACTTACATAGATCAAAGATTTGATTGTTGATCCTATAAAATATTGTTGTGACTAAATATGGGAAAATAAAAATGCAAAGCAATGGTTTCTCTGCTGATGACTTCTAGATAATTTCAAAATCATTGCAAGACCATGGTTTCATCCCACTAGAGAACTGCTACATGCTACATGCGTAGATTGATACCCCTAGCTTAACCTTACAATGGCCATGTTGTCTCATAGACATGAAATTATCAATTGAAATATTTAAAAATAAAAATCAAATATATGTTGAAAAAGAGGGAAGAGAAATCTATAAAAATGAAAATGAAATATAGTATATATCATGCATAATTTTTCAATGGAATCGTTCAAGATACAGTCTTAAAATGGAGTTTATCCAAAGCTGGTGTATGGTTTTGTCCTCTATGGTCAAACGGAATTGACTTTTAATTAGTTTGATATATGAACCCATTTTTGTATAAAGTTATGTGAAGTTTTATTAAATTAGTTTTTTTAATAGTTTATTAAATTAGTTTTTTAATGGTTTATCATATTAATATTTTATTTTTTAATTGATTGAAATATTTCATTGGTAAAAATAACTTTTAAAGTAATGAGAAATTATAATAAAATGTTTAAAAACATAAAAAATGAAATATATATCATGCATAATTTTTAAATGGATACACGTCCACAATGTAATCAATATATTTTGAACAAGGTGGAAGAAGTTCGATGGAGGAGGATGATAGTGTTTGGAGGGTTTTGTCAAGGTTTGTGTAAGGGACAAGGATGGATTCAAATCTATATTTGTTTCATTATTTGAATGATTCCATGTCTAAGGTTGATATATATTTTTGTCGATCATTCAAAGTGTCTTTGGGATTATCAAACTTAGAGTTCATGGGAGGCACAATCTCTAAATACATTTTTCTTGAAAATACTTTGGGCAAAGTGGAAATGGTGGATACTATTGTTAAATGATAAACCTGTTTGGGTTGGGTACATTTGTCTACGTTTTTTTGTTATGTGAGAGGTACAAATAGTGAATAGGAGAAGGGTGAATACACTAGAGACTTTACGAGCATTCAATTGGTTTCATTCCTGGATGCAGAAAGGAGTAATGATTCGGATAAGAGCCATGAGGTTCATCCATTTGTTGAATCTTCCATTCTAACAACTTCTATCACGGTTTGGAGTTGTGTTACAGCTGATTTTACCACTCCAGGTGAATCACACTTTGTATGGCCTTCCCCTATCCCGCTACAAACTCTTTAGACCCCTTGGACCATTTTTTGTCCTTTGATGTTTCCTTGACCATCTTTAAAAACATGTGAAAAATGATACACGCGACTTTTAAACCTCTAATCGCATATATTCGCGGGTTTGACCACTAAAACTGCGTACATCGGGATGTGTACAAAATCCAAATCCTTTTGGAGTTTTCCTTGACATGGATCCGACTCACTTGACTCCTGGCCTTCCATATGCCTTGAGATCGCTCGGATTCGACCTTTCATTACCCCTTTGAAAAGCTATATAAGGAACTCCTTGGTACATTGAAGGCATATGAGAGAATTGAGAGCAAAGAAACTATAGTCCATTGTTGTCGGAATTTATGCTTGAGTCTACATCCCTTTGTCCCTTGGAGAACTTTTGTGTTCTTCCCAAGCTTTCCTTTCACTTGTGAGCTTGTTATCGAGAGATGGAGGATTGAAGTGGTGGAGGCCCAAGTGGGGGATTCAGTTTCTCCGGTTCGCAGACGTGCCGACAAAGGTTGTATCCATTGTAATCTCTTATTTATATTAATAGAAATATCTTTTCCTGTCCAATAATGTGTGTTTGAATGAATATTTTATCCATGGGATTATGTCAAATGCTTATACATTATTGATTATATATGCTAGAATAGATCTAACACCTTGATATATAGTATGCTTGTATTGTTTACTTGTTGTTGAGGAAGTAATTTATCAATTCAAGCTGAAGTTGGAAAGCTCAACGGGGATCTACTTCAACCGTCCGGAATAAGGTACGAGGTCTGATCCTTTAGTGTTAGACATTTAATTTCTATTGCATATTGGAAAGGATTGATTTCTGGAGTCAAGTTGTCTGTTGTGGTACCCCAAGCCATAGGAATTTCTCTCCGTAACAGAATTGGAGACTCCACTAGGGAGTTCCTAGTAGTTTTCCTTTGGGGGTTGTTCTATCGGCATTCAATGAATTTGAATTTCTCTTTCTCTCTTGTTTCTGTGTCGGGTCTGGGGGCATGTTTACCTGGTAGTGTCTGATTGGTGTGAAGTTTGTCTTAGCTTATTTATTTGCCTTGATTTTTTGTGCACCTTTCTTCTTGTACGCGGGTTTTTAACTCATAGTCACGTATACACGCGGGTTCCTCTGCGATTTCCACGTATACATGTGGGTTTACTGCGAACAATCGCGTATGCCCTTAGTTTTTCCTTTTAGTGGAAGTTAAATGGTTGCTGGGTGAAGTTTGATGATTGTTGACTCTCCTTTGACACTGCCTGAGTCTATTTATACCTCTGCTTCTGACCATAGACGTTTTTTTTTTACCACTCCAAGTGAATTACACTTTGTATGTCCTTCCCTTGTCCCGCTGCAGAATCCTTAGACCCCTTGGACCATTTTTTGTCCTTTGATGTTTCCTTGACCATCCCTAAAAACATGTGAAAAATGATACACGCGACTTCTAAACCTCTAATCGCGTATATACGTGGGTTTGACCACTAAAACCACATACATCGGGATGTGTACAAAATCCAAATCCTTTTGGAGTTTTCCTTGACATGGATCTGACTCACTTGACTCTTGGCCTTCCATATGCCTTGAGATCTCTCAGATTCGACCTTTCATTACCCCTTTGAAAAGCTATATAAGGAACTCCTTGGTACATTGAAGGCATATGAGAGAATTGAGAGCAAAGAAACTATAGTCCATTGTTGCCGGAATTTATGCTTGAGTCTGCATCCCTTTGTCCCTTGGAGAACTTTTGTGTTCTTCCCAAGCTTGCCTTTCGCTTGTGAGCTTGCTATCGAGAGATGGAGGATTGAAGTGGTGGAGGCCCACGTGGGGGATTCAGTTTCTCCGGTTCGCAGACGTGCCGACAAAGGTTGTATCCATTGTAATCTTTGATTTATATTAATAGAAATATCTTTTCCTGTCCAATAATGTGTGTTTGGATGAATATTTTATCCATGGGATTATGTCAAATGCTTATACATTATTGATTATACATGCTAAAATAGATCTAACACCATGATATATAGTATGCTTGTATTGTTTACTTGTTGTTGAGGAAGTAATTTATCAATTCAAGCTGAAGTTTGAAAGCTCAACGAGGATCTACTTCAACCGTCCGGAATAAGGTACGAGGTCTGATCCTTTAGTGTTAGACATTTAATTTCTATTGCATATTGGTAAGGATTGATTTCTGGAGTCAAGCTGTCTGTCGTGGTACCCCAAGCCATAGGAATTTCTCTTCGTAACAGAATTGGCGACTCCGCTGGGGAGTTCCTAGTAGTTGTCCTTTGGGGGTTGTTCTATCGGCATTCAATGAATTTGAATTTCTCTTTCTCTCTTGTTTCTGTGTCGGGTCTGGGGGCATGTTTACCTGGTAGTGTCTGATTGGTGTGAAGTTTGTCTCAGCTTGTCTGTTTGCCTTGATTTTTTGTGCACCTTTCTTCCTGTACGTGGGTTTTTAACTCACAGTCGCGTATACATGCAGGTTCCTTTGCAATTTCCGCGTATACACGCGGGTTTACTGCGAACAGTCTGCTATGCCCTTAGTTTTTCCTTTTAATGGAAGTTAAATGGTTGCTGGGTGAATTTTGATGATTGCAGAGTCTCCTTTGACACTGCCTGAGTCTGTTTATACCTCTGTTTCTGACCAGAGATGTTTTTTTTAGGCGAATTTTTTTTTTAATAAGGTTCTTGTCATGGCATTTTCGATTTTTTGTTTGGGATTAGTGCATTAGATTTATTTTACCTTAGTGCTTTGCTTGAGTGCTGTTTAGTGTGCTTGCAGAGTCTAGGGGTTGTAAAATCATTCTTTTGCTTTTTGTATCTCATTTTATTTCAAAAAATCCAAAAACATTTGCTTATCATCATGCATTGCATTTTGTATTTTGCATTGTACTTGCACTAGATTTGCTTTGGAGTATTAGTTAGGATTTCATATAGGAAAGCTTGCATTCATCATTTGAAGAAAAATTGTGCATTTCACATAGTAGCATACCATATTTTCATGGACACAGTGCATTTGCATTGATTGTTAGGTGTGCATTTTACTTCATGTTGCGTCATAACACCATTAGTTGCACGACCATATCCCTCTTTTGAGTAATAAAGCCAATTAAAATCAACGCTTAATTAAAATGAACTACACTTTTTTCTTTTATAGGGTGCACCAACAAGATTAAATTTTAGGATCTTGGAATAGTTCATTGTGAGTAAATTCTCCAAGATCACTAAACAACAACATGTATGTGTTTGTCCAGGTGAGTGTGTGAAATCCTTGGTATAACCAATGTTTCTCAGGATCCTCCTCTCAAAAGGGAGTTAAGCATGAAGCAGTGTGAGCGGTTATTGATTGGGATGACCCCTAGTCATAACTGAGTAGCGTCAGAGATATTTCCAGGATTGTATTCGTATCTGGGGGCTCTTTCGAGAGTTTCAGGCTTTACTACCCTGCCCATACGGTCAATCCTACCTGCGACTGTCCGCCTGAGCATTGATTATATTGAGGTGACCTTAGTGGCCTTACCTAGGATATTGAGGGGGTACTTTGCAGGGGTTATTCTATGGGTGTCCTGGCTAGGTTGGGGTCAGACAGCACAGTTGCTTTACGCATTGAAGCTGAGGGCCACAATAATTGGTTACGTACCTCTACTTGTTGTGTATGGGAGTCTTAAGCCTCTCCTAGGCGATACATACCTACTTCATTCGGGAGCTCACTTATCATTCCCTTGATTGCTTGCATTTGGCTTTAGATTTTAGTAGTGATTGCTCTGTGCATGATAGCTTGCCTAGGGTTTGTGTAAATAGAGAGTCTTTTATATTTTTTGAGTCATTGTGGATTCAGGTACGGTTCCTCGCCGTTCTCGTCGTTTACCAGGACTTCCACCTTCTACATCTCCTCCTCCTTTGGGAGAGAGACCTAGACAGTCCAGGTGGACTACTTCGCACATTGATTCGCACACCATGGGAGACCATATAGAAGGTATTCCTGAACCACCTTCTCCCATTCGTGTAGATGATGGGGAGTTTACTCCTACTTACGATCCTTCTCCCAACTTGGCTAAGTTAGGTCCTGTGATTTCTAAGATAGGAACCTTTCAAGATAGACCTACTCACTCTAGGTTTGATTCCCCATTGACGTGTTACCGGTATGGAATGCCGGAGGATGCCGAGACTCATTTTGAACCCGCCAGCACCAGCTATGGTAGTTATGGTATGTCTGGTTTTCCCACACATGATTTGGCATTTAATGTCAAATCTGAGTCCGAGCCTAACACTATGCCTGGGGGCACTCTCATTCCTTACCATGCGGAGAGGTTTGGGAGCACTAGTCACATTGCACCTTCCATCCCGGTGGTGGAAGTTACATCACATATTCCTCCTAGGTCTTGGGTTAGTGATCCTATTAGGATACCAGATCCAAGACGAGTGACTATAGGGAATAGTACGTATATAATTACTCAGGTCCCTCAGTTCTCTGTCCCTAGTTCTTCAAATGTTCACCCTCCACCTTATTCACGTGGTCCTTCAGGCCGAAAGGTTACTATGAGTTATGTCCGTACTGCGGTTACTAGACCGGTTGTGTCTCAGCTTCATGTACCGCCCGTTGTTTCGGGAGGTCATGCTCATACTTCTAGAGGTCACATTCCTACTTCCGGAGTGTATATTCCTACTTCCGGAGCGTATGTTCCTACTTACGGAGTGTCTCATGGGACATCTCATGTGATGACTTATGGACCCTATTATGGGACGCAGTATGGACAAGGTTCTTCACCTTATGGGGGTAGGTATCAACAACCTGCTTATTCTTCGAACTACGGCTTTGTAGCTCCTAATAGTCAAGGTCCACCACACTATGGTGCTTCCATGCCACCATATACGAGTCAAATAGGAGGAGGGCACTATGGCCAAGGCCATGGTGGTAATCAAAACTATATGAATTAGGGAGCGGTCCATCAACCTCATCATCCTAGGCTCCCTTTCCTCGTGATGCTGAATCTTCCTGACTTGTCGAGATTGACGAACGATCCTATAGCTCATGACCCGGCTTGGTCGACTGTCCCTACTAAGATTCCCTCGGACATACCTAAGTTCGAGGGAAAACCGGGAGAGGGTCCGAGCGAACATGTTACTACGTTTCACCTATGCTGCTCTTCAAATTCCTTACATCAGGACTCAATCCATTTGAGACTATTTCAACTCACTCTTATAGGGCCTACCGCGAAATGGTATATAGAGTTACACAGGGGAGCTTTCGCTTTGTTCGATGACCTTGCGATGACTTTTCTTAATCACTTCCAGCTACCAGTGCGCTATGACATTGGTACTAAACTCTTGTCGACATTTCGACAGGATAAAGCCACACATATCTCGGATCATATTCAAGAGTGGCGTAGACGGAAGAGGTTAATTAAATCCTTTATACCGCCGGAATTCCTCCTCGAATGGTTCCTTAAATCGTTATTGCCATATATAGCGAAGGATGTTTCTACATCCAGAGTGTAGAATGAGGAACAAGCGATTTTTAGGGCGTAGGAACTGGATTTGATTTATGCTCAGTCCAGTTTGTTATATGAGATTATTCCCAATGCTCTGCGTTCTAGTTTTGACCCCAAAGTCAAACCTGGACCACATGGCGATGGCATTGTGGGTTGTGCAAGTGCAAAACCTACAGATTCGGTTACAAAACAAGTAAGTCAATTTTCAATCAACCAATCTACTTCAGGACAAGCTACGACAAGTGTACTTTCTATGCAATCGTCAGACCAGAAGGGTAACCAACAGCCTGGATGGAATAGAAAAAAGGGTAAGAATAATGATAAGGGTGGGAATAAGAATGAGAATGCTAATAGTAATGACAAGAATGACAGTAATGCTATGGGGGACAAGCAAGCTAAACGTAAGGTTAAGTTCCCTTACAAGTTGTGTAAGGACGATCACCTCACTTACTTGTGCCCTCGTATTGAGGAAGCCTCGAGGTTCTTTGCACAAGGCCCAGTTGTGCTAACTAACCCTTTACCGCACAATCAAAATATGAACTCGAGGACCCATGATCAATCTAGTGGTGATCAAGATCCGTCGGAGGGTAGTGGTCGTGGTTGCATTAACATGGTTTGTGTTGCGAAAGTTGTGACCCGTGCGAAATATTATGGTTCATCACAACCCAGCCCAGGTAAAGAGCCTTATCCACCAGGGTCTCCTTTGCATATTGAGAAATCTATGGATAAACCTGAAGCTGCACCTCGCATTCCTAAGGGAGTCCTTAAGCGTTCGGGGCACAATCCCAATGCCCAAGCTACCTAGAACTATTTAGTTGTCGAGGATTTGGGCCACACTCCTTGTGCGATGTCTGCATTGGAAGTGCTTCAAAGTTGTCATTCGCAAAGGAAGGCATTGCTTTCTGCCCTTGGTGTGAACAATGATGATTCTTCCTAGGTGATTAAATTTGAAATCGCAGGACTTCAGCCTCGCTTGCCTTACTATGTGTCTCTTTTGATTCACGTAGAATGTCTTAATATGATCATCAAGCGCACTATGATTGACGAAGGCGTTGCTGCTTCTGTGATGTCTTTATCATGTTGGAAGGGTTTAGGTTCCCCTGAGCTGTCTAAATCAACGACCATGTTAACTGCATTCGATGGGAGATCGTTTAGGCCGCATGACATCCTTTCGTCCCTTAAAGTCCGTTTGGGAGGGAAGACCGTTGCGATAGAGGTTGAGGTGGTTGATGCACCCCTTGAATACAATCTCTTTTTGGGTAGGAATTACATGTACAGTATGCAAGTCGTTGCGTCTTCCCTATTTCGGGTTGTATGCTTTCCACATAACAGGAAGATAGTCACGATTGATCAAACGGCATTCAAGAATCCGTCTGTTGCCGCATCTTTGGGAGCTTTGATCCCGATCATGGAACACTCTTAGCCGGCAACTGGGAGTGTGGGTGTAGGCATGTATCCATCCCTCATGGGAAGCTTTAGTTGTCCTGCACCGATTCTTATGATAGGTTCTAGTTTTGGTGAGGCTTCGACATCTATGAGATCGATGTCTTTTGCACAAGTCATATGGAAGATCCTTGGATTCTTCCTACACCGAGTACTCCAAATGAGCCCATCATGACAGATGTGCCGCTACCTGCAACTATGATAGCTTATCAAGCTAATCTCAAGTGTGTTGCAGAGCCTAGTCCTTCCTCTTTGCGAATGGAGGAGAAGGACCCTTATGTGCTGCCGGCATGGGCAGTACAGTCTTCTCACACACATGACTGCCTTGATACGGTTTTCCCTTCAGATGAAGCGATTATTGAGGCTATGTCAGGAGTTGAGCCACCATGGGAGGAACTCCATCATAGATCTTACTTCCTTCCCGAGCTTTACCGCTTGGAGCGTGAGGAATTTAGGGTGGTTCTTAGTGTCAGAGTTGGTAGTCCTATGGTTCTGTTAAGGTCTCCTGGTCAAATGGCTGACAGAAACATGGAGAACATATCTTCAACGATTCCTATCAACATCTCTCGCGATCCTGGCAGGATAGAGAATGTCTATATTGTGGCGGAATGTTCCCATGCTGAGATTCTAGAATACACCGAGCTATTTAAAGAATTCCATGACATCTTTGCTTAGTCTTACGACGAAATTCCAGGTATTGACCCTCGTATTGTCGAGCATGAAATTAAGACTTACCCCAACGCTAAGCCTGTTCGACAACGTTTGCGTGCGGTGAATCCGAGGAAAGCACCCGCGATTAAGGCAGAGATAGAAAAGTTGTTAAACGTCGATTTTATCTATCTCGTTCCCTTGACAAAGTGGGTTTCAAACGCTGTTCTGGTGGATAAGAAGTAGGGAGCGATCCGCATATGTATTGATTTCCGCGATTTAAATCGTGCATGTCCTAAGGACAATTTCCCCACACCATTTATTGAACAAATTTTGGATGAGTGTGCGGGTAGCAAGGATTTTTCCTTTATGGACAACTTTTTCGGGTATAATCAGATACAAATTAAACCTGAGGACCAACATAAGACTGCATTTATTTGTCCTTGGGGAACTTTTGCATATCGAAAAATTCCTTTCGACCTTAAAAATGTCGGAGCTACATTTCAGTGGGCAATGACCTTGATCTTCCACGATCTCAAGTCGATCATCAAAGTATTTTTGGATGACCTTCCTGCTCATTCTCGTATGAGAATGCGTCATCCCTATCACTTGAGATTAGTATTCGAAAGATGCCAACACTATTTGTTTAGATTAAATCCTCATAAGTGCATCTTTTGTGTGAAGTTGGGTCATTTGTTAGGATTCATCATTTCTAAAGAGGGCATAAGAGTTGACCCTTTGAAGGTTGAGGCAATACTTCAGTTGTCTCCCCCGAAGAATATTCGTCATCTTCAATGTTTGCAAGGCATGGCAAACTTGTTACGGAGATTTGTTGTCAATTTTTCCAATTTGACTAGAGGCTTCATGCGTCTATTGAAGAAGGACACCCCCTTTTGTTGGGATGAGAGAGCCCATGAGTCCTTCGATGCACTCAAGCAATCCCTAGCATCGGCCCCGGTGATTAGTCCCCCAGACTATAGCCATGATTTTCTACTTTATGTGGCCGCATCCATGGAGACGATTGGTATGGTTTTGGTTC
>LPNX010330286.1:70835-99912 GCA_001517045.1 Pseudotsuga menziesii
TTCGTATAACGAGCTTATTCTTCTATTTAATCCTACTTCTAATCGGAGGAAACAACCCAATCAAGTGTAATCATACTTCCAGTGAAGCCAAGAAACCATTTGACTGAAAATCATAATTTCATGCATGCTACTGTTTGAGAAAACCCACAAAAGATGTGATAAATGCAATAAAGAGTCTGTAGGCAGCTGATACTTATGACTGGAAATAGGAAGTATGCCAAAATATGGAGCATGAGAAACCTTTGAAAAATACAACTCCATCCAAGAAGCCACGGGATCATGAAATTTCTGATTTAAAACTTCAATGTCTTCATTATATTCATCATAAAGTGAAGCATTCTCTTCCTCTCCATTGCTGTTCTTTTTAAACTTTGGATCAAGAATGGAAACGACGAAGTCCTCCTTGTGAGGATTCAAGAACCTGTAGACCTTGTGCCTTATTCATTGGGTGATGGAGTCATTTACCAAATCTCTGCAACTTTGTCAAACTCTGAACACATACCTCTAAAATGAAAAAATACTGCTACAAACCAACATACTGAAAAGAATCTACATGTTCGTATAGCGAGCTTATTCTGCTATTTACTCCTACTTCTAATCGGAGGAAACAACCCAATCAAGTGTAATCATACATCCAGTGAAGCCAAGAAACCATTTAACTAAGAATCATAATTTCATGCATGCTACTGTTTGAGAAAACCCACAAAAGATGTGATAAATGCAATAAAGAGTCTGTAGGCAGCTGATACTTATGACTGGAAATAGGAAGTATGCCAAAATATGGAGCATTAGAAACCTTTGAAAAATAAAACTCCATCCAAGAAGCCACGGGATCATGAAATTTCTGATTTAAAACTTCAATGTCTTCATTATATTCATCATAAAATGAAGCATTCTCTTCCTCTCCATTGCTGTTCTTTTTAAACTTTGGATCAAGAATGGAAACGACGAAGTCCTCCTTATGAGGCTTCAAGAACCCGTAGAACTTGTGCCTTATTCATTGGGTTATGGATTCATTTACCAAATCTCCGCAACTTTGTCAAAATCTGAACACATACCTCTAAAATGAAAAAATACTGCTACAAACTAGCATACTGAAAAGAATCTACATGCTCGTATAGTGATCTTATTCTGCTATTTACTCCTACTTCTAATCGAAGGAAACAACCCAATCAAGTGTAATCATACTTCCAGTGAAGCCAAGAAACCATTTGACTGAGAATCATAATTTCATGCATGCTACTGTTTGAGAAAACCCACAAAAGATGTGATAAATGCAATAAAGAGTCTGTAGGCAGCTGATACTTATGACTGGAAATAGGAAGTATGCCAAAATATGGAGCATTAGAAACCTTTGAAAAATACAACTCCATCCAAGAAGCCACAGGATCATGAAATTTCCGATTTAAAACTTCAATGTCTTCATTATATTCATCATAAAGTGAAGCATTCTCTTCCTCTCCATTGCTGTTCTTTTTAAACTTTGGATCAAGAATGGAAACCAAGGGCTTTTCAAACTGCTTCTTGACCTTTAAATTAAATCCTTGATCAAAACTTGAACAAATAAAATTCTGAAAGTGACCATAAGTCAAGAATGACAACTTATTTCTTATATCAATAGTAAGAGGTTGAAGAGCAGCAACTTCTTCTTCATAACATGATAATCTCATAGCAGAAACTAAGAAATTTCTACTATAATCCACTGAAAGTATGTTATCATCGAAAAAGTCAGCAAACTGATATGAAAAATCAACACAAGCATCATGTATATCCTTATTCATATGAAAATCTGAAAATGATGAAGAAAACTGTCTTAAATCTGAATGATACCTACGTTCTTCTTCCTGTTCATAAGCTTGTATATCTTCAACATGAGCCTGATCTCGAAGCATTTTGCAAGCTCGGATGTTCTCCTCCACTCCTTTTGCATCCTCAAACAATTGTCTTAAATATGATGATTTCCTTTCTAACAGGAAAGAGACAAGATCTGAATGTTGAGCCATAACATAATATACCATAGCAAGTTTTTCTAAAGGTTTGATCTCCGTAGGCATACTGATATAAAAACTTTGAAACCTCCAATTAAATTTAGTAATTGGCTCATCATTTTCCCTTTTCAAGCTATAAAATTCAGAAAGAAATTGATCATAAGATTTATTCTTACCCCAATACTTCAAAAAGACATCGTGTAACTCTTCCCACGATCCAATTGAATCAACTTTTAAATTTCGGAACCAAAACCCAACATCTCCAGCAAAGGATTTCGAAAATAACCTCATGACAACATCCTCATGCATGATTTCAAAATTATCAATGAAATTATGAAAAGATTCTAAATGCTTCTCTGTTGTAATATGGTCTTTTCCAGTAAAATGGGGAAGATATTCAACAAAGTAGGAAGGGTAAGGATGTAAGAGAGATGGAAGCCTGAGAGGTCTAAACATCTTCTGTCTGAGTCTATACTGAAAATCTGTGAGTTGAAAATGAGGTTCAACAAGCTGTTCGCAAGTTTCAACAGTGATGGTAGAAGGTAATAGATCAGCTTTATTCTCTACAAGATGACCAGAATAATCAGCTTCAAGAGATATGGGTATATGTATATCATGCTAAACATGTATTTCAAATGAAGGAATAAGATCAACATCAATAACACAAGAAGAATGCAAATTTTCTTCTTCCAAAGTGGGATATGTACTTGAAGGTTTATGATCATCAGAATAGACAAAACAAAAAATAATTCTTTTGACATGCAATGGGAAAGATAGGAAAGAGCTGATGAATAAGAACAAAACCTCGTGGAGTAAAGTAACAAGCTGATATCCAGTCTTTCCATTTGGCTTCTTCATTTTTCTGTCAACAAAATTCTCCTTGCAGTGGAATCTTTAATCATGGAGTCACCAATGAAAATTTGTAGTCTAAAATATTTTCTGACTTTGTTCACCTCTCAAAATCAGAAGAATAATGATATCCCAGGGAAGATATACTTCAACTTCGTCCCCGGCAACAGTGCCAAAAATTGTTCTTAGACTACTAGAAGAACAAGCCAACACAATCTCAAAAGTAAAATTAAATAAAATAGGTTTTAGGGTTTTGGTTTATGGTTTTGGTTTTAAAAACTTCATCAGCAAGGAGGAAATAAACATCCACAAGCTAATACAGAACTGAATCATGCAAGTTGGATAAACTGGGGATCAAACACATCCCAATAAGCCATAAACATTACACATGAAATACTAATTCCACCCACAGGCTACAAGCATTTACATAAATAAAACTTTAAACAAGAAATGAAATTATAGACTGAGCAATCAAACAGATCAGAAATGAAAAAGCATGACAGGGAAAATGGCTTATCAGTTTATATATAATCAATAACATTCATCCACTTACATAAGAATTATAAGTGCTAGCTTGAGAAATCAAAGCTCCAAAATCCTCTCCTTGAGTGAAAAATCCCCCCTCAAAACTATATGTTTGTCTTCCTTTTATCATTACAAAAGTAAAGTAGTTCCATAACTAACTTCTAGGTCAAAATTTGAAACAGTTACATCAATTAGTTACATGATAACTCAAAATCTTTAAATATAATTAACCCAAAAATAACAAATCGGATTTGGGGAAATTTGACGAATTTCTGGAAATTTGGGTCTCAAATACGCCTTAATATATCTCGATGTGGAACACCTGTGTAAAAAAAGAGAGAGGTTTTTTTAAATGAGTATGTTGTGAACAAAAACCTCTCTTATTTTTTCAAGATTCCTCTTCAATTGATTAGAATATGTTCTGTAAATTTGTGACTAAAACAGAAAATTATTAAATAATTCAAATCCCGAAAATAGGCCACAAGGATGAATTCGAATATCTCAAACGATAATAGCTGTTGCAAAATTGAGAGAGATTTTTGTGAATGAGTCTGTTGTGGACAAAAACCTCTTTTTTTTTCCTGAATTCATTTCCATATCCTCGTAATCTGCTCCCAATGACAATGACAAAAACAGGAAAAACAAAGCTGCTACAGGAATCTCCTCATGAAAATATTTGACAAAGGACTAAAAAATGAGAGTTAGATTATAAATCAAAACTTGGAATGAACTTTTATTATAAGTTTTTGAAAGCATGAAGATGTACATATTAACTAATAAGCCCAAAAGAAAAACCTTAAAACTAAAATAATGAAATGATTCAACCATTAAAAGCATTAAATCCAACCAAAATTATTGATTGTCAAAAATTCTTAAAATCAATATGAAATATAAAATCATTTTAAACCAACGGTTGAAAATTAAGACAAAAAGATCAGATAAACTAAGAAAAATATCTAGTTATAACACTACCCTCAAACGAATGGACAAGTAGAAGCAGTGAATAAATCACTCAAATCCATTCTCCAACGAACCATCGCACAAAGCAAGAATAATTGGCACACCGTGTTATATCCTGCTTTGTGGGCATATAGAACCGCTGTTAAGACTGCCACGGGTTTTTCTCCATATCAACTTGTACATGGAGTGGAGTCAATATTGTTGGTTGAATGCGAAATTCCTTCTTTGAAGCTAGCTGTAGAACTCTTACCAGACACTTCACCATTGGAGGAGCGTTTGATCCACCTTGAGCAACTTGATGAGCAACGTCGAGATGCCTTGGTGGCTCTAGAAGTCAATAAACGTTGCGTAAAGGTCCAGTACGATAAGTCCATCCAAGGAGGTTTAGTGAGGGAGACTTGGTCCTTTTGTGGGATCAACCGAAGGAACCCTTGAGCGCAGGAAAATTTAATCCCATGTGACGTGGTCCTTACGTGGTCAAACGTGTCTTAGAGAAGGGAGCTTATGAGTTAGTGGATTACGAGGGAACGGCCTTGGCGGAGCCTAGAAATGGGCTCTATCTCAAGAAGTACTATGCATGATTTTCAGCCAAGGCTAGTTATTGTATATTATTGTGCAGTTTTGCATAGTTAGGTCTTTTTCTTATAGTGATCGGGTTTGTCATTAGTTTCCATTTCTTTTGGCAGATATCAATGGAATCTTCCACCTACATAGGATTCACGGATGGTGTGAGCCGTCACACTCAACACTCAGCCTCTACTGCTTGGGTGATTTATACTCCTATGGGTCAGGTATTGTCTTCAGGAGGCGTATGTCTGTGGCCATCTTCCAACAATGTTGTTGAATATAGTGTCGTTATTGAGCTTCTACGGGATGCCATTTCACGTGGCATTCTCTCTCTTGAGGTACGTCTTGATTCGGAGTTGGTAGTGTCACAACTTAATGGTTTGTACCATGTAAGAGATCCGACGTTATTAAGAAGATTCTTACGTGTAAGATTATTAGAACTACAATTTGACAATATAACATATATATATATATATATTCCAAGAATTAATAATCAAGTTGCTGACTCATATGCTAAGTACGTGTTAGATTGGCATTTGTTTCAATTCATCACAAACACAATTTTTACACATGTAAATAAATAAACTGATCACCATAAAAAAAATTATATAACATCCAAAATGTGGTAGTACATAGTGTCATGATACAAACTTGGGGCTCTCGAGCCACCAACATATAATACACGGTAGTACAAAATGTATACACTCCTAGGTATCTAATCCTGTGGAGGAGGAAGAGGGTTGTGATCATGGAAGGTCACTACGGCTCTATCTAGCCGTTGGAATAATCGCACCCATGCTCGTGGTACACCCACCACCTGGCATTGCATAGCCTCAGGCAAGTCCTCGACTTGCGCCATGGAAACCCTATGTGTCAACCTCACAAAATTGGTATGAATGCTCTGGAGTGTCCGCTCTGCATCCACAACTATGATATAATCTCCTCTTCCCCTTCATCTATGATGAGGGAATCCTTCTGGCCGTCATGGTCCCACATCTGCACACAAATGGTAGATGTCACTATGTATTGTCACGCAAAAATATGTCTTTTGATTTCATATAATCAGAAAACACAAAAAAATTAAATAAATCAAAAATTTAAAAAGAGAGGGTCGAGATTCGTTACCTATATCGCCATATGCCGATCCTGGTGGTAGAAGCATGTCTGGGCCCCCCAGAAATCTATCCCTGCATAAGGGTAGTCATCAATGGAAACTATCTGTCATCGCCACCACAAAAAGAATTCAGCTGGATAGGGGTTGGCCACCCTACCTCCCCCTAGTCTGCGCATAGCATCTGCCCAACGCCTTTGGGCCAGATCTCGAACCCCGTGAAGAGGAACGTCCACTCTGGGATTCAATCCTGGAACACGCTCGAAGAAAAACATGCTCAATATACTGCTGAACCGGAAGTTCCGCACTCTACCTGCCTTACACTCACTGAGTTGATGTTTCATGTTACTCAATAGTGTAGTGCTCCAGTCATAAATCGTGGGTCTCATGCACTCCACTGCATAGAACATCAGAGGCCGCGAGGCCTAGTGGAGTGATGCCAATCCCGCTATCCTGCCCAATGTCAATAGTATGGCCTTTAGGCCCAGCACCTGTATAGCATTGGTAGGGACCTGACTCCCCACCTTCTTTGTGTCTAGATAGCAGTACACCGCAATGTACTCGTTGATAGTCAGACCACCTCCTGGCCCACCACGAGACCGAAGGTTCACTACCTCCCCCCGTCGGGAAATCCCAGTAACGAAGTATATGTCCTCCACCTCTATAGTGAGGGACATCCTATCTATCTGGAAGACCTCAGATTCTGGATCCAAGTAATCCACCAGCATCTGCAATAGTCTTGGTTTGGCCCTCAATCCACCAAGACACCAAAACTTATAGAGTCCACATGCACGTAGAGCTTGTTGAGCCATTAGATCGGCCCTTACTGCTTCCTCTACCTCACCATGTTCATGCTCTCTCCACTCTAGGACCATCCTGCATAAGAAATTGCAAATTTGCCCATTAGATTATTGAAAAAACCTTATGCGCGGCCTCATACGTGACTGTTTTTAAAACAACCGCATATGTACGCGAGTATGGGGGAATTTTCCGCGTATATCTAGCCCTATACGTGGAAAACCCCTCGATTTCCGTGTGGGCCGCAGTGCCCTTTTTAGTTTGGCCTAGAAAGATTAATTGACCATGGAATTTGATAAAAATTGCATTGAAATGGAAGAGAAGAGCATGGGTAAATACCTGGAAGAAACGGGAGTGGATTCCGCCGGCTGGTTCTCCTGGAATTCGTTGCTGAAAATATGAGCTCAAATGGGTAAAAGTTTCAAATGTTTTATAATATTTTGAATTGTTTACTATTTATAGAAAATTTTTAGATATTTGAAAATTTTTACCCCATTTCCTATAGTTTCGACAATTTCTAACCATTTTGGACCGTTTTTGACATAATTCATGATGTAGAGGACCTTGTTCAGTGTCGTTTCAACCGTTGGATTGACCCGTTCATGCCGATCTCAGGTATCATGTATAAACTGGCATATATGTTAGGTTTCATCACTGTTTGCATTTTGCATGACCTTATGACCATCTCATCATGACCTTAGGTACGAACCCACTCTATTATGTCACGAAACCTTCTTGTTGTTTTAGAAGTGGCATGATATGAGGAGTAGAGCTTCACCTTACATGGGTACCCTAGTTAGCACCTTATTTGCATTTGGTGCCCATGCTAACGTTTCCTCCTTTAGGGTGTGGGAGTCCATTGTATAGTACTGCCATGACATTTCACAAGATCCTCATACTCCTCTTGATATTTTGCTGGCCTATTTGCCTCAGGACTCCCTCATGTCAAGTTGTGAATGCATTATCATGAGCTTTGCTTTCCTTATTGAGCTTTATGCCAGCTTCCCTGACATTGCATTTCAGCCATATAGCCCGAGCTTATCTCATGTCTATCCATGCAGAGCCATTTTTATCCTTCGTAGCTTGTTTCCCTTTTTACCGAGAGGGGATTTTCCCCCGAGTGTCGATATCCTACACATGTATCCTTGCATTGAGCATAGATATGTTCCACTGCTTGGAACTAGTTTGTTTTCTCTTATGACACTCATCTCCTCCTAGTCTGTAACTATAAATCAATTTTATTCTTTTTCAAGCTTTTTAAATAATTGAAAAATTCCAAAAAAATCAAAAAACCAAAAAGCCGAACAAGGAAAGATGTTATCTGTGGCAGCTATCAAGTCGTGTCGCCTTCGAACAAAGCACTGTATATCACATCCATTGGTTGGGTTTATAGTTTGAATTTAGGAGTTGTACTCGTTTATCTGAGTTTATCTCCATCGACTGGTTAAGCTTCCAGTCCCCATGGAGCCTTTGTCGATGCCTCCTATGTCGCAGAGATGTCCCAATTTGTATATCGAGTCTATGCTGCCTTTATTCAGTCACCATACGTCGTTATGCTCTTGTTCAAAGGAAGTTGAAACCTGAGTCGGCCATTTCTCAGTTATCTTGACTTTGCATGTCGACTATTCCCAATAAAGTTACTAGTTCATGCACCTTATGATCGATTCCTTCCACATTATACAGCTTTGTTGAGTACCTCGTGTTGGATGATGGGGGATGCCTTAATTCCCTCCTTCTAGCGGATTTCATCCCATCGACTTTAGATCATTTATTCTGGGATTGGAATCTAGAGTCATTTTGAGTACCTTGAGACTTGCAGTCATTAGTGGCAGAATCTCTCGCCGTCGACAGTCTTTGGGAATACATCAATGTCCCCTAATCGATGGATCCTCTCAAGTGTTCGACCTCAACACATTTATTCACACTTGTTAGTTTTCACTCTAGTACCTTGATTCCCATTTTCATTATTGGTGGGTGATCTCGCGTCTGTTAACGGTATACGTCAATGACCGGTAATCAGATGATGGACTACTATGTTCGACCTCGACATCTCTATTCACATAGTAGGACATGTACTCGTAGTGATTTGTGTAGAAGACTTTCCAGATTGGTGGCATATTTTATATGCTACCTCCTTGATCGTGCCAGTGTTCATGAGATTTCAGCTCTCGTGACTTGATTCCAGTATATGTCAGACATTTCCAGCCACTATGGAGATCTTGATCTATTATATATCTTCACCCATTATGGAGATCATGGTCCTTTGTATATCTTCATCATGGAGATTCTGATCTATGTATATTGTACGTGGCGATGACCACATATGTGATATCTTGTATCATGCCTATTCATGGCCATTGTACTCTTATGTATTCGGGACTGCTATATGTATTTGCAGTTATGTGCAGAGTTGTATTATTGTACTATGCTGATTGGGTGGCTGGTATTCCATTTGGGATCCTTCATCACTCCACTTCTGGGATGGACTTACAATGTATTTCGGCCATCGTATGACCCCTCTGGCCTCACACATTAGGGGGCATCTGTTATAGCTAATTTTACCACTCTAGGTGAATCACATTTTGTATGGCCTTCCCCTGTCCCGCTGCAGACTCCTTAGACCCCTTGGACCATTTTTTGTCCTTTGATGTTTCCTTGACCATCCCTAAAAACATGTGAAAAATGATACACGCGACTTTTAAACCTCTAATTGTGTATATACGCAGGTTTGACCACTAAAACCACGTACATCGGGATGTGTACAAAATCCAAATCCTTTTGGAGTTTTCCTTGACATGGATATGACTCACTTGACTCCTGGCCTTCCATATGCCTTGAGATCGCTCGGATTCGACCTTTCATTACCCCTTTGAAAAGCTATATAAGGAACTCCTTGGTAAATTGAAGGCATATGAGAGAATTGAGAGCAAAGAAACTATAGTCCATTGTTGCCAGAATTTAATGCTTGAGTCTGCATCCCTTTGTCCCTTGGAGCACTTTGTGTTCTTCCCAAGCTTGCCTTTCGCTTGTGAGCTTGCTATTGAGAGATGGAGGATTGAAGTGGTGGAGGCCCAAGTGGGGGATTCAGTTTCTCCGGTTCGCAGATGTGCCGACAGAGGTTGTATCCATTGTAATCTCTGATTTATATTAATAGAAATATCTTTTCCTATCCAATAATGTGTGTTTGAATGAATATTTTATCCATGGGATTATGTCAAATGCTTATACATTATTGATTAGAAATGCTAGAATAGATCTAACACCATGATATATAGTATGCTTGTATTGTTTACTTATTGTTGAAGAAGTAATTTATCAATTCAAGATGAAGTTGGAAAGATCAACGGAGATCTACTTCAACCATCCGGAATAAGGTACGAGGTCTGATCCTTGAGTGTTAGACATTTAATTTCTATTGCATATTGGAAAGGATTGATTTCTGGAGTCAAGCTGTCTGTTGTGGTACCCCAAGCCATAGGAATTTCTCTCTGTAACAAGTTGAAGGTTGGAGTAGTAGGGGAAGGGTTTTCTGGCTCAAGATTGGTTTTGAAAGATTTTAATGGTGCACTACTGTGGATGGTGGATTCTCAAGCTAACCATCATGGTTTCCCCTTGTGTTTAGAATCACCACTTATGAATGGGTTTACCAGTGTAAGCAAGTTGCATTGAGGTTCTTCACGCCTAGTTGGCTAGTTTCCCCAACATAAGTAGGGCCATGGCAACTCTTCCATTCTAGATTGTTGAAGCATCATTATCAATAAAAAAATGAAAAAGATATTTCAAGACCACTTCCAAGAAATATTTGTCTTCAGACCTAACAACGACAAACCCTTGGATTTCTTTAGGTTTCCAAGGGACTAATACAATGTTTCCCACTTTCCCCAAATATTTATACTAATGCTATGTTGTAGCTCACTTCACCCACATTGTTATTTAGTGCTTCCACAATCTTCAATAAACCACTTTATTCACTACTAATATGTATTATGGACATGTAGATGTGGCTCACAAAAATAATGTTATGACATGTTTCATTTTCATGTTGAAATGGTATTCAACATTATCAATTATAAATCATGGCTATAACTTGAGTTTCATTGACCTATTCATTGTCATCACCCAATGGTTGGCCCGACCCTTGCAAGAGGAATCTTGAGTACTTGTGTTATGTAGCAATCTATCTTGGTTATATTTTATTTCTCTATCAACTATTCTATGGTATGGGTTCATCTCTATTGTGATCAACATTGAGTGATGTTATATATATTCTTTTATATTTCACTTGTTTTGATAAGGGTTGGTTGAAGTGTTCATTGTAGATGCAGTGTATCTTTATGATTGCAACATGGTACTAGAGCCAGTGTAAACCTTTTTATTCTCTACTTATATGAGAGGGCCCCACTCCACTAATATTCCTCAATTCCAAATATATGAGAGGGCCCCTCTTCAAAAATTTTGTTGTTGAGAGAGGTTCATACAATAAATTTAAATCAATCTTTTGAATCTTGATGTCAATGATAAAAAACAATATCATCTTCAAATCATTGACATTGTTCTTCTTGACATATTGTCGTTATAAAATGGTATGTATTGTATTATCAAGAATCATACCTTACCTATGTTGAGAACTATGATATATTCCCCATGGCCATATTCGAGGTGACTAAAGGTGAAACTAGAACAGTAGAGCTATATTCTTAATTAACTTAGGTATGAAAATGTAGTGAGCAATAATAATTTCAACTAGGATTAATTGGAGCTCAATTATGGTATTGGCATGCTCTATTTGATTTAAAATATAGATAATTTGTTGGAAGAGGAATTCTAAGAGAAAAAGGTATAAGGGTTATGTGGTATATATGAGTTGTTAGTGCTTGATGTGAGTGAAAGACCCATTTAAACCAACTAATTAATGTCTCAACTTTGTCCCCATGAAGTATGAGGTCAACTTTAGATATTTTAATTGTGGTCACAATGATATCTCTAATGGCCCACTAAATAGTTATGGTAGCATGGAACAAGATCTTTATCCCACAAGATAATTTGGGATCATTCAAAGTGAAAAGCAAGGATTTTTTATGCTCCATCTTAAACTTAATTTCTCTTTCTTCATGACTTTGCATTAAAATCTCATAAACAAGGTGTATGACATCTTAAGGTCCCATGTAATATAGTAATGAGACAAACCTTGAATATGCTACATATATTCAATTAAAACAAAATAAACTCTACATCTAAGCGGAATGGTAGTCTATATGAGTATTTAACTTAATAATATTGACAAAAAAAACAAAACTTTTTTTCCCCACAATGTGCAAATCATGGATGCTAGTTTTCACGATGGAAAAAATATAATACTCTCAATGCAACTTTTAAAGAGAGTGTATGTTAGGATATATATTATTCAACTTGTTGCACCTTGATGATGTATATTATGACATAAATACACTCTTAAATACAATATTAGAAGGTCCTTATGGTGTTCCACCCACAACATCAACCTCAATGGTGAAATCCAACTAAAAAATTGTCAAAATGTATGTCGAGACTCATATTATGTATGATATTTAATAATCTATTATATATTTATGATTTGTCCTTTGGGTTTGGTCAAAGGTTCAAGGCTTGTTAAGATTTTTATTTTTGAAGGAAAGTCTCAATGATAGGGACCAATGGCCATTGTAGATATGTCAAATGTAAATATTTGGATCTTCAAAACTTTGAGAGGTTACAAATGCTTCTAAATATTTTGCACGTTTTACACCTTCATGACATCTTTAGTGACTATTTCACTCTTTGTCATACACTACAAAGGTGCATAAACACATGTTGTTAAAGTATGTGCATGCAAAGTGATGAAGTGTGTGTATACATTCTAGAACTTGGTATGACTAATGTTTTTTATAGAAATTATGGTTTGATGGAGCCATTAAAAATTCTATCCCTTAAACCCATCGCAAACATTTCACACTTCAATGTTGAGATGTAATACGTACTCCATTGGATGATAAAAAATTTGAACAATAGATACCCAAAACCAAACTCAAATCATCGACATTCACATAATAAAATTTGTTTCCTAATCCCTTGGTAGACCCCTTCACACCAATCCACATGGCACTTGACATTCCAAAGCATCCTACATGAGGTTTAGGGTCATCATTACCAAGACATGGTAATATCCAAGGAGGCCCAAGGGAAAGAGGGATGTGGTTATAAATATATATATATATATATATATATCATTGGGTGAGAACTTATAACTTTAGGGAGCGAAACAAAATAAATATAATGGACTATGGGGATGGAATGATGTCATCATGCACTCTATATTTAGGTCACATGAGGAGCTTGTTGAGAAATGGGAGTGTTTCAAGGTGATATCTATCATAAATGATTCTGAGATGGTATCTATCATATATGAAATTAAATTAGTTTATGACTAATTTTTTTTATAGTTCCTATGAATAGCAACTTAGGATCTGGATCATCATTGAGTTCTCGGCATCTTCAAGTCATCTTCATCTTCAGGTCATCTTCATCTTCAAGTCATCTTCATCTGGATCTGGATCATCACTCGATCTGGATTATCATCATTGGATCTAGATCATCACTCGATCTGGATGATCATTGCTAGATCATCATCACTGAATCTGGATCATGACTCGATCTGGATCATTTCTATTGGATCAACATCACTGGATCTGGATCATCACTGCTGGATCATCATCACTGGATCTGGATCATCACTGCTGGATCAACATTACTGGATCTGGATCATCACTCGATCTGGATCATCATCACTGTATCTAGATCATCACTCGATCTGGATCATCACTGGGTGATATCTCATGATTCTTCTTGTCACAGGAAGTTCTACAGAACCATCCCTTTTTCATGTTGGTTATAGGCCTAGCCTCCATGTAAGTCTTCTTTAGCACTTATATCTAACCCTAAGTCAGAATGGCCCACCCAACACTTACATCTGACCTTGACTCGTCAGAAAGGCGCGCCCAACACTCACATCTGACCATTAGAGGAACACATCCACCATCATGTCAGAATGCCCCAACCCTCACATCTGACCATGGAAGGAACTTAATCCTCTCACCATGTCAGAATGGCCCAGCCCTTACATCTGACCATGGAAGGAACTTAATCCTCTCACCATGTTAGAATGGCACAGCCCTTACATCTAACCATGGAAGGAACTTAATCCTCTCACCATGTCAGAATGGCCCATCCCTTACATCTAACCATGGAAGGAAATTAGTCCTCTCACCATGTCATAATGGCTCCTAGTCTGATACTGAGGGTTTTTGGTAACTGACCAGGTGCCTCTATTCTCCCAGAGAATGGAATCAGCCCTTATATCTGATCAAGTGGGAACATATCCCTCAATCACATCAGAATGGCCCTACACTTATATCTGATCATGTGAGACTATATCCCACAGTAATATCAGAATGGCCCTCAGTCCCAGACTGAGTATTCTTGGTAACTGACCAGGTACCTCCATTCAGATAATGACAACAACCCTTATATCTGATCAAGTGGGAACATATCCCTCAATCACATCAGAATGGCCATGCACTTATATCTGATCATGTGAGACTACATCCCACATTCATATTAGAATGGCCATTAGTCCTAGACTGAGTATTCCTGGTAACTGACCAGGTACCTCCATTCAAAGAATGGAAACAACCCTTGCATCTGATCATGTAGGAACCAATCCTATAGTCATATAAGAATGGCTCAGCACTCATATCTGACATGGAAGGATTTAATCCTCTCACCATGACAGAATGGCTCAGCCTTTACATCTGACCATGGAAGGAACCTAATCCTCTCACCATGTCAGAATGGCTCACGGACTCATCACTTCCACTTGGAGGGAACCTCGATCTGGAGAACACCAAGCTTCTCCCTGAAGTACTCAAACTTCACTCTGGCCAATGGCTTCGTCAACACATCAACTATCTGTTCGTCCGTCACAACATACTGGAGCTTCACTACTCCTCTCTGCACCATATCCCTGATATAGTGATACTTGATCTCGGATATGCTTCGAATTGTCATGGAACACCAAGTTCTCCGACAACTTCACACAACTCTAGTTGTCACAAAATATACAAGTAGCATCTAACTGGAGATCAAATAAATCGGAAAGTAGCTTCCTCAGCCATACTGCCTCACAACTAGATGAACAAGCTGCGACATACTCTACTTCAACTGTACTCTGTGCCACACAGGATTGCTTCCTGCTAAACCAAGAGATCACACCTGATCCCATACTGAAGCAACACTCTGAAGTGATCTTCCTATCGATGGCACCACCTGCCCAATCTGAATTAACATAACCTTCCAGGTTAATCTTTTGATTCGCCTCATACTTGAGCCCATAATCAACTACACCCTTCAGGTACCTCAGAATATGCTTTGCAACAATCAAGTGAACATGTCTCGGATCTATCAGGAATTGGCTCAAGGTGTTCATAGCAAAGCAAATATCTGGTCTTGTATTCGTCAGGTACATCAGGGACCCAATCATCTGACGATACATCATGGCATCAATCGACTTAGATGAAGCAACAATCAGTAGCTTCAGGTTTGATGCCATAGGTGTGGTCATGGCCTTGTAGTCCATCATCCTAAATCTCTTCAAGATCTATACTAGATACTTCCCTTGTCCTAGGGAGATTCTGCCACACCTCCATGCCTAGAAAGTAGTGCATCATATCCAATTCCTTCATCTCGAACTTGGTATCAAGTATCCTTCTTGCAACTTCTATCAGGAACAAGTCATCGACATATAATAGGAGCATCACAGGTCTTCCACCTTCAACCTTGAGGAAAAGGTTGGAATCCTCTTTACTCTCAGTAAATCCTAGAGTCACCAGTAAGCTGTCCATCCTGTCGTACCATGTCAAACCTCAAGATCTTCTATAGTCACTCCCTCTGAAGTGAAGCATCATACTCCCTCTGTCTTTCATACTCTATCCACTTTTTTTCATGAGAAGCCTCGTGCTATGAATATTTCCTTGTATCCCACGATGTCTCCATCTATTGCATGATGGAACTACAAACTTCCCTTAACATATCGATACAGCATCCTAGACATCATTCTTCTTGAAATGGTCTTCCCTTTATTCTTGGTTACTTCTTCATAGCTAGAATATTCTGCATCAATGATGTCATTGCATTCGTCATATTATTCTTCCTCTTGAACTGTCATCACTTGTTCTTTAGAACAAATCTCATCCTTCTTTGCTTGTAGGTGTTTTTACGCAATCTTTCCCACAAGTCAAACGCATTAGTTGTATGGTTAGAAACATTTCATAAGGCATATTCATAATGAAAAACTCTTATGCATAAATAGATGATCATGCAACTATTTTAGCCAATACAACATTCATCCATATCTCACGAAACATTTCTAGATGCCTTCCATCTCTACCAGGACAACATTGAGATTGTGCACTAATCCAATATGTCAGCAAAGAGGTTTCATTCTAGATAAGTAGCAATGGATAGTTTTTATAGAACCATGAGCTACTTACCCATCACATGCATATTAGTAGTATACTGTCATTAATGCAAAAATTCTATCATGCATAATACATCAACTGAATATAAACAAATGCATAACAAAACAATATCATGAAATGACAATTGAATACTTATCTTTATCTGTTTCATGGGTAGACTCCTTCTTGACCCTTCAGCTTCATCATCTTCTTCATTCATCATTTATAATCCAAATGCTAAGATGGATAAGAGTTTCTTCAAGAGTTGAGTCCTTCGTATTCCTCATCGCTTAAGGGATCTTCTTTGGATGGTTAGAGCTTGATCTTCAGTTGCTCCCATCTTCTCTTCTCTTATCATGAGTTGAGCTTCTTCTTATTCCCAGAGTCTAATGAAAGTAATCACTTCCTTCTAGCACACATTCCTATCCTGAATAAATCCCATGATCCTGGGAGGCCATTCAAGGTGGCTATCACCACTTCTGCATTCTCTACTTCTTCTTTTACTGCTTCAAGTTGTTCTTTGATTTGAGAGACCCTTGTAAAGTATGACTGTATGGTCTCTGCATTCTGGATCTTCACATTCTTCAACTGGTTTCTTAAGGTCATCTATAAATTTGTGTTCTTCCCTTCAAATAGCTTGGTTAAGGAATCAAACATCTCTTTCAGTGTCTTTAGGGAAGACACTTGTGGTATAAGGTGATCCATGATTGAATCAACAATGATCTTCTTGGCCTTGACCAAGTTCTTCTTGTGTAAGGCTTTTAGCCTCATCTCCCTCTGGAACTGGAACCTCTCTACTTGTGAAGGTGTCCAATTCATTTTCTTCAGAGAGATCATATACTTCCATGCTTGGAAGTTGTCAAATTTACCAAGCTTCTCATCAAGCTGATGTGATAGATCACTTTGAAATGAGAACCTCAAATGAAAATAGCAAAAGATTAGATCTTACCGATTTGAGGTGTTCGTCCTGGTTCCGGAGCTAGCTAATCTAGGGTTTGTCATAGAAACCCTAATTTTAAAAAATTAGAATCTTTCAGATCTGATTGGATAGAAAGATAGACCTCTTCAAGGTGAGCTATCCAATGTACTCATTTTCTGAAAACAGTGGTGGGAAACTCCCAGAATAGGAAGCCCTAGTTTTCCAATTTCTTCTACAGAAATGCCTGATACTGTTTCTAAGCTATCTCTGACATTATTGATCCTCTATGCCTGAAACATAGTACCGAGGTAGCATAGCCTGTCCCTATTCCATCACCATAGGTTTCATCAAAATTGGTTTCACCAATTGGGACTTATAAGCGTTTTCCCAAGGTGACATGTTTCAGCATTGTTCATCATAGCGAAGTTGTATGAACTGGCACATGTCACTATTTCCTCTTCTAGGTCTGAAACTTGGACCACAGAAATTAAAGTCCATGCTATTTCTGTAACATCTTCATAAATTTCATTTGGACCTCTATAGCCCGAGATATAGAAATTCTCCCCAGGTGTCATGTTTAGGGATGAATCGTGGAAGAGGATAGAACCCTAACGTGGAGGGATAATATCTCCTAGAATATGGCGAATATGAGGCTGAAATTTGGACACAGTGTAAATCAGGATTTTAGCTTTGTGCCTGTGAAAGTTTTAGCTCCTGATCCTTATCCAATCCCAAGATATAGCAAATGTACCAAAACTTATCAGTTTTAGTATTTTAGGGTTTTTTCGGCTTGGGGTAAAACTAGGGTTTGACTTTCCCGGAGTTATACCCAACCAAAAATATCGACCTAGGTCTCTAAACTTTGATTTTGATAAGTAGAGAAATCCTAAACCGAGCTCACTCAAAAATTCCTCTTCTGCAAGAAACCCTAATTTCCCGCACCAAAAACTGAAAATGCTCAGAATCAAATTCCTCTTCGACAGAAAGACGCGCCCTTCAATGGAGAGTTAGCCTAGCATACTTTTGCTGATGGATTGTAGAGAGAGACCCAAAAATTAAGAATCCCTAGCTTCTGCAGCTGCACAATGTCTTCTTCTCAGGTTAGCTCTGATACTAGCATTATGATCTTAGGATCTTTAACTGAGAGAATAACATGCACAGCAATAAACATAAGAGACAAGAGACACAAATAATTTTCCTCGAGGAAACCATAAAGGAGAAAACCCCGCAACTTCCTTAGAGATATAATCAACACCAAAAGTAAAACTCAAAAACATAAAGATGATCTCCCAACAGCAGTAGTGTTATACCAAAATCCTTTCACCATCATGTGATAAGATATTTGACATACCTACTTGCCCTGAATCACAGCTTCTGGAGTGGAAACCCATACTAAATGTCAATCTTTCATACAAATTCCCAGCACCGTGCTTACCTTGTTATCCAGAAGTGGTACCCTTGTTCGCACTGCCCATCCCCTGTTGCCCACAAAATGGTGCCACTGCTTATGGCCCTTGGTCCATAAGCAGTTATTACCAGAACCACTCTGTTATTGAAGGAGAAATGTGGTACCCTGGGTAAAAAGGGAAAAAGAGAAGTTTCTTGAGGCTTCTAGATGATAAGCCTCGTGTCCTCCCTTATCTCTACTGTTGTGGGTTAGTTGATCTTGAGATCCCTCATCCTAGGATCTTAGAGGCCACCTCACCCACTAATCTCTCAACCTACCCTATCCATTAAGCCTTATAAATACAAGCTTATGGCCATGGTTGAGGGGGAGAACTCTGAAGGTATTATTATGTTGTTGGATTGATCACTTGGTCCATCTCATTAGAGAGCATAGAGAGAGCTAGAGTCGGAGCTTATGGGGATGAGAGTGCCTGGTTTCATGGAGATGCATGTCAACACTAAGGCTTGGTTGTAAACTTCTTCATATTTCTTTAATGCAAGTTGATTTCTGTCCCACATATATTGCTATTGTTTGATTTCATATGTATGTTGTTAGATTCCTTAGTCACTAACATAGATTAGTAGATTATATTCTGGTGGTTTCGATATGTTTGCGTGTTGAAGATTATTGCAGGTACACAAGGTAACGATCGAAGCATTACATTCCAAGTATCTATGGTGTCTAGGGAGAGTCTTCAACCTTTGTCCTCTATTTGTTCTAGATCTGAACCATTCAGACTAGTGGAACACCTTCCTGTCTGCAGGAGGTGAAATATTCCAACTAACAAATATGGCGACTCCACTAGGGAATATATATATAAGTTGTTTTGATCTTCCTCAGTCTACAACTCTTGTCTGAATCCAGACTCCTTCTTCTTCAACTCTCTTCAGTCAGATCTACTTTCTGACTTGCTTCATTTGGGTTTGAAACTTCTAGATCTAAGTCATTTCGGTCTTTTATGCTTTGTTTCCATACTCAATTCAACAGTATTTGCCCTGATCTAGTCTTTTTTTGACTTGATCCATCGTTCTTCTTGTGTTTTGGTCATATACAGGGAACTGCGCCTATGCTTTGTACAAGGAGCAGTGCCACCGCCTGAACAAATTGGGTAGTACGCGGTGCCACAGGCTATAACCTGTTGGCAAGAAGAGGTGCTGTGTTGGAAATTCTCTGTCAACACCTGCGAAGCTCGGTGCCAGGTAGGCATCATTCCAAAGCCTTTTTTCCTCATTTTTCTTTGAAAATTTTGGATTTTATTGCTTTCAGTTCTGCTTATCAGACTTGTGTTACTGAATCTGATCCATGAGGACTGATAATTTTATGGTTTAAGATTGATTTGAGTGTAATTTCAAAAGTTTGATTAGGTCTTTTGATTGTTCATCAGCTTCTATGACTTGTTGGTTGTGTTTGCGAAATGATTTCTTGTTTTCTGAAAAGCTCAGGGTGTTATTAAAATCTCTTTTCGTTTCTGTTGCATAGACTAAAAGAATAACACTAGATTAGTTTCTAGGTTTCATTTCTTATTTGCATACTAAACTTCTTTTTCCTTCCTTTAAAAAAGAAATTTTTTGACTAAGACTAGGATATTATCATTGAGCGTTGGACATTGGTTTTTTGATTGGCGTTACAAGCTTTCAAAACCTTCATGATCTTTCGTCTCTCATACATTTAGAACTATCTCGATAAAAAAAAATGGTAGTTTTAAGTTAGATTTGCTTATGTTTTGAGAAAATTGAAAAAATAGAGTGCATTTGCATATAGGTGTGCTTCTTGTTTTTCTTTTAAGAAAAGAGATTCTTCCCCTTCTCATTTGCTTTCAGAAAGAAGAAATTAGTTTGGAAAGTGATTGCTTGTCTTTGATTTGTTGTTCATGACTATTGTGTGGAAGTATTTTTGGTTTTGAAACAAAAGGAAAACACTCTCTTTTCCTCCCGTAAGTAGGCAGACTGAACAATAAAGTGAACATTTTGCACTAGCATATTGCATGGTTTTACTTTTCTGTCAAAACATCATGCATTCACCTAACCGTACAAGTTAAAATTAATGGTAGTTGTAGGTTAAAATTTACATAGTAACTTGAGTGATAGGTTAGAGATGTGTTCGGGCGTCGTTAAGCGTAGGAGCTGTCGTTATTTGTCAGCATTACATTCCGAGACTCGCGTGGTTTTTCGACGTACCGTCGGTATATCGAACGGCCTTTCACGTACCCTTGAGGTATATAGAAAGGTACTTCACGTACTCGATTGTATATCAAAAGGCCACTTGTGTACGGTTATGCATTAGACAACACTACTACCGATTCGAGCTCCCACGTACCTTAAGTATATCAGGAGACCCCACTAGGGTACCTTATCCATTTGAGAAAAGCCCTTTGGCCATCTTGTTTGGAGCCATACACCGAAAACAACATTCGGGGAGATTACTACGCACGTACCCTCGAGGTATATCGTGAGTGGCACCTTCTTGACAATCCTAGTGAGAGACCTGACTTTTGAACTCCTCCTATCATTTTAAGTGTGCTTGTTTTGACCTATAGCTTGTGTAGGGAAATTTCTTTTGGTGTGTTTTCTAGATTTTCAGACCCTAGGTTAGTTAGGAACTGTACAAACTGGTTGAGTTAAGACAGTCTAGAAGAGTATGGGGCTTGCCACCTGATTTTATTCCTGGTTCAGGAGAAAATCCCATGGAAGCTATCGACCAAGGAGCTGCTACCACCTCCCAAGTGGGAGACAATATGGTTGCGGAAAGTGGAGTACCATATTCTTCACACTCACCTCCCTTGGTCCAACAACCTTCTCAGGGAAATACATCGTTCCATTCTCCCACGGAAGGTCATGTTGACGATACAACCCGTTCGGATTTTGGTCCCAATGCTCCGTTTTGGGAGACACCTATAGGACATGCCATTGCCTCATTTGGCACCTGTGTAAACTCTTTTGAATATGAAGAAGAACGCAAGAAATACCGTGCTACCATTCTCCGTGCACATGAGATTGACAAGCAGATAGATGACCTATTAGGCTCGACACCAGCATGTTCCACATCTCTTCCTGTGGGATATCGTTCACTGGACGATTCTATGAGACCCATTGAACCGATTATAGATCATCCAATAACAACCCACAACCCAGGTCAGATTACCACCCCTATCACCTCTCATGTAATGTCTATGCCTAATATTCCCAGGTCTTCTGCACCTGAGATTCAATCTTCAATTCATGTTTCGTCTACACCTTCTAGTTCTGAGGGTCAACCCCCAACACGACCTACGTTATCTGACACCAGAATTGTTCCTAGTCAAGGACAAACCTTTAACATAGAACCTTATACAGTTTATGTCCCTCCCACCCATACTAATGTGGTTAATCCCCCATCCAGTTCATGTCAACCCCCCAGGGCTCAGCCTGTAACCATTTAATCTTTTGGAGGTTATGGTTATCAAATACCTGTAGGTAATCATCCACCCAATCCTACATGAATGCCTTATGCTAGAATTTTAATACCCTAGTAACACTTTTACGCCATGGGGGCAACCCAACTGGTCTTACATGCCAGTTATGGGAGGGATACCTATACATACTGCGGGACGTGGTGGAGGACTGCCTTATGGAGGTCCTCCCCTTGGGGGGCCTAATGGGCCCGGAGGATCTGGCAAATTTTCTCCTTATGGTCCTAGTGGCCCTAGTGGTCCTGGGGGACCTGGTGGCTTTCCTCCTTCTGGCCCTCCTCCTAGTGGTTCCGACGGATCTGGAGGTTTACCTCCCCCTGGTGACCCTGGTGGTCCTAGTGGTCCTAGTGGTCCCGATGGCCCTGGTGGTCCTCCTCCTGGAGGCCCTAGTGGTCCTAGTGGTCCTAATCCCGGAAATCAACCCCTTGCGGGCGGATCTTCCAATAGTTCTTCGTCACAACAACCTGTTTATTAGTCTACTTATGGTCCTACTGGTAATTATATGCCATATCAATATTACCAGTATGTGCAGCCCAATCAACAATTACATTTCCTAGCAACTTTGGACTTACTTGATTTGTCCAAGTTGATTAATGACCCCATTTGACAAAATCTCTTGTGGCCACCCATTCTGGTAAAGTTACCATCGGATATTCCGAAATTCGATGGGAAGCAGGGAGACGATCCAAAGAACCATGTTATCACATTCCATTTATGGTGTTCTTCCAACTCCCTCATGGATGACTCCGTTCGATTGTGACTCTTTCAGCGAACTTTGACCGGTACAGCCGTGAAGTGGTACATTGAACTCCCACAACATTCGTTTGTGGATTTTGGCTTGTTGGCAACCGTGTTTATTACACACTTTCAGCTCTCTATTCGTTATGAAATGGGTACTGGTCTTTTAACCTCTCTGCGATAGAACACCTCCACCCACATATCTGATCATATTCATGAGTGGAGAAGGTGAAGAAGGCTTATTAATGCCCATATTCCAGATCAGTTACTAGCTGATTGGTTCACCAAATCCTTGTTGCCTCCCATTAGAGGAATTTTGAGGTCTAAATTGAGCCTCAAAGGAGATATAATAAAATATTATGAGTTTGTCTTTTTGTGGGGAAGGTATATTTACAACTCACCTCTTGCACTAGAATCTATATAACTATGGTTGAATTAACTTAAGAAAATATCTAGAAATAAAATGAATAAAAATGTATCTTTGATATGACTAGAAATAGAAGTACTTTTAGTACCTAAATGTATAAAATTAAAAGTAAAAAGTAAAAGTAAAGTACTAATCATTAAAATAAAATAATTTAGTTTTGAATTATAATAAATAAAACTTATATGAATAAGTTACATATATTCATTAAAACCTAATTTAAATTAGTTATAACAATTATGACATTATAATATATATATATATCGTAAATAAAATATATATTAATATTATTATAGAATTATAACAAATTTAATATATATATAACATAAATAAAATATATATTAAAATTTATAATCACATATTAGTTAAGATAACAGGATGGATTTAATAGGGGCGGCAGGTGCGGGTGGGATCCTAGTGGATCCTGGAGGACAAGTGGAACATCGATTCGCTTGGGGACTTGGATTGAGAACTAATAATGAAGCAGAATGGATGGCGCTTCTCCAGGGTCTACACCTCATTCGGACCAAAAATCTCCAAAAAGTTCTGGTTTTCGGCGACTCAAGACATGTCATCTATAAGATGATTAATGGGTATCCTATAGGAGACATCAAATGCCGTAGATTATATAAAAAGGCTCAACTTCTTCTGTCCCAGCACATTGAATTCTACCACATTCTTCGCCAGAACAACAAAGACGCAGATGCGATGGCCAATGTTGGAGCTAGTCTCCCTCAAGGCCATTACAGTCAGGATGACGATCCTCCCATATTCAAAGTCATTCCATGAAGAGGACCTCAAGGAACCATCATCAAATCAAGAACAAGCAAGTTTTCGAAGAGGAACTCCACACTCTCAAGGATTATCTTAGAGTGAACTTGGTTTTATCCTACCTTAGCTCTCTGGTTCCCTCTCTCTCCCGCCTTATCCCTCTTCCACCCTCCTTTCTCCTATTTCCTTCCACCTTTTTCCCTCTCCTTCACTTTTTCCGGCTCTCCTCCTCTAGTTTCTTCCTCCCAACCAGCCGTCACCCTCTCCATCGTTTTGGCGGTCTCCAGCATTTAAGTCCCCGTCATGTCTTATCCCTTGTGAAGGCCGCGTGTACAGCCCATCTCCCCTCGGCTGATGAGCATTTAACTCCCTTCAGGCGCTCAATTAAGTGTCTCTTTTCCTCGCACGATCGAGGCTCTCCCTTCTCTGTCTCCATGTCGAATTTCAGCATTATTTCGCCTCTTGTTTTCGCTGAGGGTTTGTGTACAGCCCCTGCCTTCCTTCTGCAAGAGGCCGATGTAATTGGTATTGGGAGTCCTCAGGTTTCTTCTAGGCAAGCGCAGCCTCTCACCCAATCTACTGTCGAAGAAAATCTCTCCCAGTTAGCCCTTTGTCAGTGCCGTTATCCTTCTGCTCTTTGGGAAATTGATTCTCAGGTTGAAAACTGGAGTGAACCAGGCCACCAGCAAGCAAACCTTCACGATTTGGAAGATACAGCTCTTTCTCCCTTGCAGTCTCGGCTGTCTCGCTTGGCAATTTCGTCCGACGTTGGTATTATGGCGCATTTGGGTAATAATCTCGGCATGCAGGATTTTATGAAGAACCTTCGAAGGGTATATGAACTGACTGCTATAGGGGTGAAGGAGAATAGAGACACAGCCAAGGAAATAAAGGGGATGAGCGAGACTATTAGCAGGATCTCTCGGGATGTCAGCGACAATGGAGCCCGCACCGACGATTTGGATAGCAACCTGCGTGAACTCTTGGGCAGAGTTGAGCGTATAGAAGCAGACCTCCAAAGGCTCGTTTCAATGAACCAGGAGAGCAGGGTAAATGGAATCAACGCCTCAGCCTCCCAGCCCATGGAAGAGGAATCAGTACAGTAGCCTCGCCAGCTTAGAGGCAACTGAATTTTATTGTCTGCTTTACTTCCAGTTTAGTGAGGGGTTTTAGTATCAATTTTTGTATGAATTATGTTTTTCTGCACTCTGCTATGTAGACAGTTCGTGAGGGTTTTTACAACTCGTTTAGTATGCAGCTCAGAAGCAATTTTGTGCTCTCTGTTTTGGGAAATAGACTTTGTATGGCTTGTTGTCTTTGTGCCGTCTCGGCTTTATATCTCCCTTCGGAAATGTAATGAATGGTTGTGCATAGCCTGTTAATACAACCCCTTTTTCTGTTTTTGTTAAAAAAAAAAACAGGATGGATTTAATAAAATATTTTACGTATATATATTGGAATTTTGAATTTAAATGTAATAAAACAACTTCTTTGTATTCATTACATCAAGTACTACGTACACATGAGTTTGAATGCGTTTTACTCCTATACAATATTATATTCCTATATAATATTATATAAGTTTAATATTAACTTATATTCATCATGTGAAGTACGTATTATAAATAAAAGAAAGTTTGACTTTGAGTTTTTTTTGTTTTTAATATTATTTTTTGTATTAATATATTTATTATATTTGAAAGTATTTTAAAGTACTTTTACTTTAAAAGTACTTAAGTATTAAGTATAGAAATATTATATTCTAAAAGAATTTATGAATTTTTATTATTATTATGAGTATTTATTAACTATGGGTTTGCATTTACCATTTAGAATTTGACAAGTGAGTACTTTTAGCTCAAACAATTCCACCTCAATTATAATAGATGATGTCATTCTCTAGAATGTTATTGGTTCTTTTAAAGTTGATATTGATAGTACTTTTTTTTGTTTTGAGGCCCATTTTAGACCTCAAAATTCTCCTAATGTATTACCTGAGATGTGGCTATGGGCGGTGCCGTCACCGAAGAGCAGGCTATTAGTCGGGCTTAGTACCTAGACTTGGTTTATTCCCAGTCTGGAACTCTTTATGACCTGATTCCTCAAGCTCCTCACCCCAGCATCGATCCTTCCAAGCCACCAGCAGAAGTACCTGTTGATGGGATTGTTGGTTCAATCCAGTCCCTATCCGCAGCAAAACCTGCCAAGCAAACCCAAACTACCCCCCCTACTCCTTCGACTCCTAAGGTTTCCGCCGAGGTCAATTCCATTCAAAGTACTCAAACCTCGGGTAATAAAAAGAAAGGTAGAAATCGAAATAAAAAACCTGGAAACCAGCCGGAGACTCCACGACCAACCAATGGTGATAACGACAAAGGGAAAATAAAAGTGAAATATCCATGTCTGCTCTGCGGTGGTGACCATTTTTCAAAGGAGTGTCCTCGTCAGGACGAAATCTCCCAGTTTTTGAAGTCCAATCCCGCACCTGCGGTACTTACAGATCCTTTTCCCTCTCAACAACAGATGATAGACCTCATGTCTAATCAGGGTAATTCTAGTTCGTTAGAAGAAATTCGTATGATGTCCTCAGATACCATCCATCTTCAAAATCGAAGTCAAAATTATGATAAACCTGCGAATAAAAATGAAGATCATCCGTCTTCAAGGAAATCCCCTTCTACTAGTTCTCCTAAGTCCTCGTCTACTGTCCCCTTGTCTACCGAGAATCCTACTCTCGACATGATTTTGCGCCCACCTAAGAGTACTCTTCGGAAGGCAGTATTTAATCCCAATGCCCAAGCTGCTCAATTTTATAATGTGGTTGAAGATCTTGCTCAGGCACCTTGTGCAATTTCTACCCTAGAAGTGCTCCAAAGTTGCCCCACCCAGCACAAAAACCTGTTGACTGCATTAGGAGCTTTAGACCTTGATAAAACCAACTTGATTCATTTCAATGTTGAGAGCTATAAACCTAGGTTACCACATAGACTTGCTTTTCAAGTCATTACGAAAGTGGTTGGAAATAAATTTTTTCGAACAATCCTAGATGAAGGAGCTTTGACTTCCATTTTGTCTTTGTCTTGCTGGAAAGCTCATGGCTCTCCCGAGCTTGTGACATCACCTATGACCCTTAAGGCCTTTGACGGACGGGGTTTCCAACCCCATGGTCTCATATCAGCCCTTGCGCTCGAGCTGGGGGGAAAAACTGTTTCCATCCAAGTAGAAGTGGTAGATTCCCCTTTAGATTATAATCTCCTTCTAGGATGAAATTGGTTCTATGATATGACTGATGTTACTTCAACAATATTCCGAACCGTCCAATTGCCACATCTGGGGAGAATCGTTACTATTGACCAGCTTGATTTCTGTACGTCGGATGTTACTCCCTCTACGGCTAATAACATCCCCATGTTAGGCCAGTCCCCTCCTCCTTACCAGTCGATTAGGGTAGGCGTGTTGAAGGATTCATCCCTCATGGGAGTTTTTCCATCCACTCCTCCTAGTGCGGATTTCACATCAGTCCATATGATCGCCTCCTTTGATTGTGAGCCTAGGGGCAAACATGTTGTTGAGTCTACCTCGTTAAGTCCTCACGAAGCTATGTATGACACCATTCAAACCTCTTCCGATGATCACACTGATGACCTTCATCTAGTGGCTTTGGATCCCTACCATTTACCGTATTGGTTAGAACCTTCTCTTCCCACTCTAGATTATCTCTTTGATACTTTTCCTTTCGACGAGTCCATTATTGAGATCATGAGCACAGATGAGTCCATTTGGGAGGATCACCATCATAGATCCATGTTCCACCCCAACACCAGTTCGGTTAACCATGATTTTGCATCCTTGTTTCCTACTAATATTGTCAACATACCCCAAAGTCCTATATTGTTGCAAAATACAAATTCTGAAGGAAAACTTTGTAACATTACACAGACGAACCCGATTGACATATCAGCCAAGCCTGATACTATCGATCATGTTCATGTTGGGAAGAACTGCTCCGTAGATGAATCTGAAGCCTATAAGGCACTTTTTAAAGAATTCTGTGATATTTTTGCCTGGTCCTACGAAGAGATGCCGGGGATTGACCCATCTATAGTGGTCCACGAGATTAAAACCTATCCCTCGGCCAAACCTATCAGGCAAAAACTTCAGCAAGTCCATCCTTGGAAGGCCGCAACTATAAAGGCTGAAATTGAGAAGCTTCTGAAAGCTGGGTTTATTTATCCTGTACCCCTGATAAAATGGGTATCGAACATTGTCCCTGTCAATAAAAAGCAGGGCACCATTAGATTCTGTATCGACTTTAGGGATCTCAATAAATCTTGTCCCAAGGACAACTTTCCTACCCTGCACATCGACCAGATTATCGACAACTGTGTTGGAAGTGTCATATTTTCATTTATGGATGGCTTCTTCAGCTATAGTCAGACTGAGAAATTACCCTCCAATCAGCATAAGATGGCATTCATTTTCCCACGGGGAACCTTTGGATATAAGAAGTTACCGTTTGGCTTGAAAAATGTTGGAGCTACGTTCCAGTGTGTGATGTCCTATGCATTTCATGATGTCAAACACATTGTTGAACCGTACCTTGATGACCTCCCTGCTCATTCACAGCGACGGGAGGACCACCCTGGTCATCTTAGAGAGATATTCCTGAGATGCCATCATTATAATATACGGCTCAACCCGCATAAATGTGTTTTTTGCGTTGAGACGAGACGCCTTCTAGGCTTTGTGGTATCCAAAGATGGCATCCGGATAGATCCTTTAAAAATTACCGCCATTCTTGATCTACCAGCCCCAACTAATCTCCTTGAACTCCAAAGTTTGCAGGGGAAGACCAACTTTATCCGCCGTTTCATGTGCAATTTCGCAGAGAAAACACACGGTTATATTGTTAGAATAATCAACCCATAGTTTACCCACTTAGACATTAATTCATTTATTTTTGTCTTATTTGCCTAGTTCATGTGTCCCACCTTGTGCAAGT
>LPNX010330286.1:100340-135148 GCA_001517045.1 Pseudotsuga menziesii
CTGCTGGCCTGAATTTCTACATATATGTGTCTCCTTAAGAAGAACACCCCATTCTTCTGAGATGACCAGGCCCAACACGCCTTTGATAATATTAAGCATGCTCTGACTCATTCACCCGTGATACACCCCCCTGATTATTCAAAGGACTTTCTCTTGTATATTGCTGCCTTTGCTACTACCATCGCTGTGGTCTTAGCACAGGACAATCTCCATGGTCAGGAGCACGTGATTTATTACGCCAGTAAGAATCTCCTAGATTCTGAAACTCATTATTCACGTGTGGAAAAGTTAGCATTGGCCACGGTCATTGCTATACAAAATTTTCATCATTACATTCTGCTCCTCACTACCATCGTATTGGCATACCAGAACCCGATGTACTACATGTTGACTCGTCAGGTGCTCGGGGGAAAGTACTCCCGTTGGATTGTTATCCTTCAAGAGTTCGATTTGGAGTTTGCCAAGGCTACATCAAAGAAATCCTTGGTCTTTGCAGAGCTTATGTGTGATCTTCCCTGTGCTTCGACGGAATTTGACCCCAGTGATTCATTTTCGGATGAATTCCTGTTCCTGATAAGCACTACTGATCCTTGGTATGGAGATTTGTTGATATATCTCTAGACGCAGCATTTTCAGCCGCATTTATCTGGCAATGATTGCCGCCGTATCTGTCACCACATGAAATACTATCTCATCCTGAACAATACTTTGTATAGACGTGGGATTGACTCTATTCTCCAGCGATGCCTCACTCATGAGGAGGCTGAACATGTGTTGAATGATTGCCACTCTGGAGCATGTGGCAGTCATTTATCTGGGATGGCTACAGCCCAGAAAATTCTTTGCGCTGGCTATTTCTGGCCTTCTATCTTCAAATATTGTCATGAGGCTATTAAGAAATTCCCACCTTGTCAACACTTCTATCCTAAAAAGCACACCCATCCCGCTCTGCTCCACCCCGTCATTGTCGTTGGCCCATTTTCCAAATGGGGGATTGACTTCATGCATTGTAAGCCTACCTCACCTGGGGGGCATGGTTACATCATCGTAGCCATTGATTATTTCACGAAATGGGCTAAGGCCATGCCTACATATGTGTAAGATGGTAATACTACCGCTCTCTTCTTGTTCAATCATATCATAGCTAGATTTGGAGTTCCGCATTCCATCGTTACAGATCACGGATCCCATTTCGGTAATCAGATGATGGAGGAAATGAGTGCCAAGCTAGGGTTTCGCCATGAAAACTCTACGCCGTATTATCCACAAGCTAATGGTCAGGTAGAGGCCATTAACAAAGTTTTAAAAACTATGCTTCGTCGGATGGTTGGAGACCATAAATCCAATTGACACCACGTTCTTTTCTCCGCTCTTTGGGCTTATCAGACTTCTGTGAAAACAGCTATTGGTTTCACGCCATTTCATCTTGTCTATGGACTTGAAGCTGTCTTACCGATCCAATGTCAGATTCCATCTTTACAACTTGTCATCGAACTTCTCCCAGACACTTCCGCAGAGGAAGAAATATTTTTGTACTTGAGTAACCTTGAAGAGACTTGCAGAGATGCTTCCTTGGTCAATGAGGCACATAAGAAACACGTCAAGGCGTAGTATGATAAATTCGTCCAACCTCGTGTCTTCAATGAGGGTGACCTAGTCTTGACCTATGACCAGAGATATGACAAACTAGGGAAGGGTAAGTTCGAGTCCATGTGGTATGGACCTTTCGTTATTTCTAAGGTGTTAGAGAAAGGAGCTTACGAGCTCGTTGATTACGATGGAATACCTTTGGGACAACCTCGCAATGGGTTGTACCTGAAAAGGTACTATGCCTAGGTTTTCTTAAATAGTATCTTGTATATATGTATATTGATTGACTTTCAGTGTGCTTTTAGTATTTTCAAGATGGTTTTGAGTTTTGGTGTTCGCATCTATTTATACCATGTTTTGGTCATGCAGATGGCTTTCTATAGCTTCGCTGATGGTGTTTTCCGCCACACCTTGAATCTCGCCTCGGCTGCTAGGGTCCTCTATTCCCCAGCTGAAGATTTGGTCAGTTCAGGAGCAGTTTGTATAGGTTCTGCTACTAATAACATTGTCGAGTATGAAGCAGTCATCGGTCTTCTAACTGAAGTTGTCTCCCAGGATGTTCGTGATCTAGTAGTCTTGATGGAGTCACAGCTCGTGGTTCGCCATTTGAACCACGTCTACACCATTAGGAACCTGGTACTCCTCCGCCTCTTCCGGAGAGTGCATTTGTTAGAAAGATCATTCAAAACTATTACTTATAGGCATATCCCTAGGGAACATAATGTAGTCGCTGACTCATTGGCTAACTACATCCTAGACTGGCATATTGCCCATTCATGATGGTAAATCAAACATGTTCCATTGTAAATAAACATTTAGAGACACGAAAAACTCATAGAAAACACATTTACCATTTGAAACATATAAACACTGTGTAAAAGTCTGTATATATATATATATATATACACAAAAAAGTTTACAAAAAATAGGTCTCGAGACCTCCTCTGAAGCACATAGGATTTCAAGCAAAATCATCATACAAAATCTTGAATCTATCAGCTTTCAGTACATATCTCATACACTAGTGGTGCTCGTGATAGCACATCACTGCTCGAGCTACCCTACCGTAGCAACCTACTTAATCGGCCCGGTACTCCCACTGTAGATCTTTGATATCTCATCGAGAGGTCATCTATGTCAGCATCTGGGATATCCAAAGTTAACCTCTCCAGGTTCTCCTCTAGCTCCCCGATGATATCATCACCCTATGGTACAAAGCGGGCTCCAACTCACTTATCCAACGGAGATGCTCCTCCAAGTCTCGCTGCTCCAACATCTGCATGAGAATAAACAGGTCTCATCACTTAACATAAAAAATATAAAACATAAAAATGTTTCATCCATTTTAGGGTTTCTTGCTTCTTACCGATATCGCCCCACTGGCCACCAGGTGGGAGTGGTAGGTTAGGATCTCCGATGAATTCCATGCCTGCGTAAGCATAGTCCTCAACCATGAGGATCTGATCTCAGAGCCATCTGAAGAATGGATCACTGAACTTCACCCTTCCCCTACCCACTCTTGTGCGATCCATGACTTGGACCCACCTCAACATATGGGGGTCCCGTGCTCTCAGACTCCAGAAGGTCACCTGAGGCCTCATCTGTGGAACCCGCTCGAAGAAGAAGCAGGCTAAGATGGAACCAAATCTGAACTGCTTCAGCTCTCCTTTCCGACACTTAGTTAGTTGATCCTTGAAGATTGGAAGCATTGCTTCCGCCCAGTTGAACACCGTGGGTGCCATGGCCTCTATGGCATACAACATGTGTGCCCTGGAAGCCTGGTGCACACCCTAACTCCTAGCCACCCTCTGCATGGTAAACAGAACAGTCCATAGAGCCCTATCTGTCACTACCTCTATGGGGATCTTCTTCCCCGACGTACCTGTCCCTAGTGCACAGTGTCGATCTATAAGCTCTCTGGTAGTAATGTCCCCTCCACGGGAACCTGTCAGTGAGATGGGGGCACCTCGTCTTGAGAGACCAGTCAGGAAGTAGATATCCTCTACCTCCACTGTAAGTATATGCCCCACCTCGAAATACTACTGCTTTGGATTCCACATTTGCAATATGTGTTCCAGTAACTGTTCACGCGACACCATGCTTAGGGTTCAGAAGAACTTCAGGAGCCCACAGTCCCATAGTGCGGCAATACAACCCACATTTCTCTCGGTAGCAGCATCCTCATTGTCATGCGTTCTTTCTTTCCATATCACCATGTTTTGAGCAACCAAGACCTGCCAAAAACAATAATGGTATGCATTAGAATCATCCTTAAATCATTGAAAATCAAAAGAATGAAGTTAAATTTCCCATACTATTACTTTAATTTATCCATGATCGGTACCGCTTGTGCGTCGTTGGAGATAGGCGGTGGCACCGCCTGTCCACTGTGTTATTGGCGCGGTTCTTGGGTGGTACCGCGTATCCCGCAAGGGGTAGCCACGGTGCCCGCATTTTGAGTTTTAGGGCTTGCCATATGGGCCCAAAACCCCACCAAATCTCAAAATAATTGCTATGAAATGAAAGATAAGGGTTTTAGCTATTACTTGCAACTGACGATGCTAAAAAAAGATGGTGGAAACTCCCGGTATCAGCTGTGGAAGATCTAACTAAGCAAATGCTCCAAGTGCTCTCTACTAGAGGTAAATAGTGAAATGATTTGATTTTTTACTATTTACTTGACTTATATAGGCATTTTTGGGTCTGACTTGCTATAGTTTTGATGTAAAATCATGTTTTAGTCAAAATGTATTTGTCTTAATCCGTAATGCAACTTTTAAATGCATTTAACACTTGTTCCTGAGACTATTGTAGGATAGGAGAACTCTAGAAAAAAGCTTTGAAATTTTGTTTATGGATTTTTTGCACTTTCATAAAACAAAAAAGGTCGATGAGCATTTATTACGACACTTTGATCACGCTCTTTAAACCTAGTATCAAAGGTTCGAGTCCGTTTCTGAATCTTTCCAGGCTCGTAAAATTTGACATTGTGTAAAGAATCATCATGGAGTCTTCTTTTCACATCTTTTTTCAGACTCCTTAAACATGAAAAGATCATCGAGTCCATTTCTGAATCTTTCCAGGCTCGTAAAAAGTGACATTGTGTAAAGAAACCTCATGGAGTCCTCTTTAAACTCTTTTTAGGCTCCTTAAATATGAAAAGATTGTCGAGTACTTGTCTCCTTCATACTCGTAAAATTATTTGAAGAGTCGCCCTTCCGACGGTAGGTTATCTCTTTTTCGGTTCGGATAGGACTACTTACAAAAAAGGAACACTCCAGCCAATCATGACTAGAAGAGTTCTCTAAGGTATGATTTTATACTTTTTCGAGCCTTAGAGACTAAATCATACGAAAAAGGACCCTTTGGAGTTTTATTCAGTATTCGTTCAGACTCTCTAAACATGAACGATACCGAGTTTTCTTTCGGTGGACTCGTTAAAATTAAACATTGAAAGACCCATTTTGGGAACAAACCCCTCCTCTCTCAGGTTCATAAAACATATGATTCTGGACTTGTCTTCTGACAAGCTATATCGAGTGTTTGTTACCCTATTTGAACTCGTAAAACCAAAAATAGGCACTCATCAATCATGATGGGGGAAATGGGAAGGGAATCATTTTGCAAATAATGGCAGTTGTTTGTCGTTACCTTTAAACATGGCACTTGTCTGCACAATCATGTCAATCAATTGGGTATGCAGCTGATCTCCGTGACGATCCACTTTCATGAGTCATGTCACTCCTTTGAGTCTTTCAAAAGAATGCATTGTCCACTGTCGCATTGTGTGTCTGTCCCGCTCAGTCATGCTGCCAAGTCTTTTATCGTGCCGCCCGATGTTCAAAGGGGATTTGAAGAAGTTTTACCTCTGCAGTCTGCACAATCTTTGTGTCAGTATCTTTGAGTCAGTCATATGGTTACTACATTCACATCATTCCATAACTATATTTCGAGTTTCATTTCATCGATGTGGGACTCATCAAGGCCCTCCTTTGACGAGACTATTCTCGTCGACATCAGCTCATTATCTAGGAAATAGTCTTAGAAACAATATCTAGTACCTTGATATCTATATGCCTCAATGGCAAATTCTCTCGCTCTCGACATAGGTTCACATCATTGACCTTTAATCAATAGATTCGACTGAGTGTTCGACATCAGGACATCTATTCACACTCAGTAGATTGTACTAGAGTACCTTGGGAATCATCGACATTAAGGGTGATCTCCCTCGCACTTGTTAACAGTTCACATTATTGGCCGGTAATCAAGTGGTCTCTACCATGTTCGACTTCAAATCATTGTAATCACATGGGTAGAATCGTACTTTGTGGAAGATGAGATGAAGACCCTGGGTGTTAGTTTAAAGCACTCATTGCTTTTCCCCAGGTTGCGATGGAGTTTTGTATATCTAGCATGGATCCACATTTCTATGGTCGTGGCTATGCTCAAATTTGTGTCTGTATGACATAGATCTATGTTGTATGTCTGGTAGCCATGTCCAAGTTTGAGTCCTCTATCACATGGATCTACGTTGTATTCTAGTAGCCATGCTTGTTTATTCCTCTCATGGATCTGCCTTGTATTGGTCTATAGCCATGTGTTTGGTTACTTGTGTTTATGAGTCAACATATTGATGTACTACAGATGCCTACTTGACAACTTACTCCGATCGATCCGACATTTTCATCTCATGACGACGAATTGTTCTCTCAAAGCTCTCATTTATCGTATCCCTCTAAGACTCATGCTTTGGGGGGCATTCTGTTATACCAAAATCCTGTCACCATCATGTGATAAGATATTTGACATACCTACTTGCCCTGAATCCCAGCTTCTGGAGTGGAAACCCATACTAAATGTCAATATTTCATACAAATTCCCAGCACCGCGCTTACCTTGTTATCCAGAAGCGGTACCCTTGTTCGCATCACCCATCCCCTGTTTCCCACAAGCGGTGCCACCGCTTATGGCCTTGGTCCATAAGCAGTTATTACCAAAACCGCTCTGTTATTGAAGGAGAAACACGGTACCCTGGGTAAAAAGGGAAAAAGATAAGTTTCTTGAGGCTTCTAGATGATAAGCCTAGTGTCCTCCCTTATCCCTACTGTTGTGGGTTAGTTGAGCTTGAGATCCCTCATCCTAGGATCTTAGAGGCCACCTCACCCACTAATCTCTCAACCTACTCTATCCATTAAGCCTTATAAATACAAGCTTATGGCCATGGTTGAGGGGGAGAACTCTGAAGGTATTGTTATGATGTTGGATTGATCACTTGGTCCATCTCATTAGAGAGCATAAAGAGAGCTAGAGTCGGAGCTCAAGGGGATGAGAGTGCTTGGTTTCATGGAGATGCATGTCAACACTAAAGCTTGGTTGTAAACTTCTTCATATTTCTTTAATGCAAGTTGATTTATGTCCCACATATATTGTTGTTGTTTGATTTCACATGAATGTTGTTAGATTCCTTAGTCACTAACATAGATTAGTAGATTATATTATGGTGATTTCGATATGTTTGCGTGTTGAAGCTTATTGCAGGTACATAGGGTAACGATCGAAGCATTACATCCCAGGTATCTACGACGTCTAGGGAGAGTCTTCAACCTTTGTCCTCTATTTGTTCTGGATCTAAACCATTCAGACCAGTGGAACACCTTGCTGTTCGTAGGAGGTGAAATATTCCAACTAACAAGTAGTCTCTCTCTTGTCCCAGCAACTTCTCTCTCACTCATGCGCCCCAATGAGTGAGTGTGTGTGTGATAAATAGAGAGGCTCACTCTCTATTTATATTCTTACATTCACTTAATGTCCACTCCAACATGTCAGCCTCACTTAACAATTACTTACTAGAGACGGCATCTCTAGGAGAGTCTAATAACCCTAGTGCCCCACAACTTGTGGGGACTTTTCTCCTCCGACCAACAAGGAGGGTTGTCCTTAACACAATGGTGGGGACTATTGCCCCGACTTACAATAACTCACCTAGGGTCTACTTCTCTAGGATAGTCTAATAACCCTAGGGCCCCACAACTGTGGGGACTTTAACCCTTGAACAATAGGAGGGTTACCCACAATGACTTGACATGACTTGTTTACATTATTGAATCTCCCGATAGGAACATTGGGGCATGACATGACTCAAATACATTACAGACACTTCCCGAAATAAACATCAAGGTACAATACATAAGTGAATACATTCCAAAGTTACAATTACATCAACAACACATCGACCATATCTCCATAGTAAAATGCTACAGTGTAAGGTCCTATATTTTTAATTATACCATAAAATGGTCCTCAAGTTCCATCCCTAATGTATACCTCCTCAACTTGTTGGCCATATCTCACATGTAAGCAAATTATTCCCTACACAATTCCGACGCAATGATGTGGGTTACTATGCAAAGAACATGAGCCCCATACGCAAATATTATATCCCAACAACATGGGTTTTATTATCAAACGAAGGATTAGTGACCAAGAAGAATCCATGATGTGAAGAATCTCAAAATAGACACCATATCCCTATCACAAGAAAAATATGGACTAGGGCCTCATGGATGGACTATATAGAACCCAAAATCCACATTTATGGACTAAAACTCTGGATCTTCACCCTGTAACATGAATTGGGTCATGAGAACCATCCTTTGTGTACTAAACCTTCAAATGTGATACCACATATTAATCACATGCCAAATATTTCCTATGCATGGGATATGTTGTGGGATTTTTAAATGTGATATAATCATCGCCCCCAAAAGTCCAAATTCTCATGACTTTTAAGGGAGGTTTTTCAAAAAACCGCCTTAAAAAGGACCTTTAGGGGGGCTTTGAGTCAACACCCCTAAACAATATTCATGACAATTGTACTTTTTAGGGTGAATTCATCACAACCTCCCCCACAAGACCAAATTCCCATAACTTTTGGGGGTGTCTTTAAAAAAATCGCCCCCAAAATCCCAATTATCATGTCATTTGGGGGAGGCTTTCAAACAAACGCCCCCAAAAGTCTAGTTATTATGAATTTTGTGGGCAGATTTAAAACAATCTCCCCCAATAGTTCATTTATCATTACTTTTGGGGGGATTAAAAACTGCTTAAAAAATTACCTTTATGGGGGTCTTTCCACTCCACCCCCCCCCCCCCAAAGTCCAATTCTTAGGACTTTTGGGGGGGGAGGGGGTAAAAACCGCCCCCAAAAGTCCAATTCTCGGGACTTTTTTTTGCGGGGGGGGGGTTTAAAAAAAGCCTTCAAAAACACCTTTAGGGGGGGTCTTTCTAACCCCTCCCCCCCCCCGCAAGTCGTGAGAATTGGACTTTTGAGGGCGATTTTTTAAAACCACCCCCAAAAGTCCAATTCTCGGGACTTTTGAGGGGGGTTTTAAGAACCACCCCCAAAGACCTAAAAAAATTTTGGGGTGGGTTTTAGCAAAACCGCCTCAAACAAAAACCACCCCCAAAAGGGTATTTTGTTGTAGTGCATTTTGGTTGATGTACTTTGGATGATGTATTCTGATTGATGTATTATGATCATTGTCTTCTACTTGATGAATCCTAGTTGATGTATTTTGATTGTGTATTCTAATTGATGTATTTTGATTAACGTATTAAAATTGATGTATGTTGGTTGATGTACTCTGATTGATGTATTATGATCATTGTATTCTACTTAATGAATCCTGGTTGATGTATCCTCATTGTGTATTCTAATTGATGTATTATGATTAATATATTCCAATTGATCTATGTTGGTTGATTTGTTTTGATTGATGTACTATGATTGATGCTTGTATGGTCAGTTGATGCATGTATGGTTGTCCTTGGTTGATATTACATGATTGATGTATGATTGATATAGGTTGAGATATTGTGAATTGATGATTGATTTTAGTTGATGAATAATGTTTTTTTCAATGATCTCTAAAGAAGATTTATGCTTTGTGTTGAGATGAAAAGTAATATGTTGTTGTCACCCTTTTTGGTTCTTAGTTAGATTGAATTGTTGCTTATAAGTTCACTTTTCCTATTACATTAAAATGAAAAAGTATTTAGGTGATATTTGAAAATATTTATCCTTGTGATCTTCATTAGAAAAGTATCTTGTGTCATTATTGAAATGTATCATGGTAATAAATTTGTGGTATTTTGTATATCTCCGTTGAAAAGTAGGTACTAACCGTGTAATGGATTTAGTATCATACAAGTAATTTTATTGAAGTTTAGCTTCATGTATCCTTATATATTTAATACTAATTGTGTAGAATTTGGTACTAGTATGTTTATTAGGAAACTATCCAGGGATCTTGTTGAAAAAAATATATCCTTGTGATCTTTGTAGCAAGATATCCTTGTAGTGTATCATATACCTTTGTTGAAATACATCTTTGTAATATATCATAGTGATAGTTCATGCATCTTGTTGGAAAAATATTTGGTGACACTTCATGCATCCTTGTAGGAAAAATATTTGAGTGATAAATCATGAAAAATCATATTGGTAATCCATATCATGTGATTGACTGATATGAACACATTTCATGTATCTTAGATGCATTTCATATTATTGAAATTGATTAAAATAATATTCGGATAGATGAATTTCAAGTATTTTGTTGAAGAAGTATATATATCTCGAGTACCTTGCATATGCTGAAGTATTTCATGTAATTATATAGAAATTTTTTTTTTGAAAGATGAATTTTAAGAATTTGGTTGAACAGTATATATTTTTACTGCTAACCATATGTCTGTTGGGAATGTGAAAAAGAATCCTTGTTAAAGAAGCTTCTCTATTTCAAGTATCTTTATTGAAGAGTGTGGATTAAAAGTTGGGACCGAGCTCCTCGATTCCCTCAGAGATAATCCTAGCATCTATTTCCAAAGAGGTAGTCTGGTGGATTGTCACCCTTTGCTTTTGTCATGTCACTCTAGCAGTCCAGGTTCTCGCACAAGAATCCAGGAAATGGGATGGTGACCCCATAGGAAGTGGAGATGGACATGAAAGTAGTAGTTGGAAGCATTGAGGTTCTCAGAATAGGTAGTTTTGAGAGTTTCTAAACTGATTGTTCTCTTCTTATGGGAGGAACATTGTCTCGTTGAAGCTAGTTTCCAAAAATTTGAGATAAGTATTCTCTCATGTGTTATTCATGTTGTTGTATTCTTAGATCATGTATAATATATTTTTATACCTGATGTTAATTATATGGTTGATTCAAATATGATTTTCAGGTGAATGTATCTTTGTTAATATTTGAAGACCCTCTAATGGGGATTGAATATTGACCCTTGCTAGTAGTCTTGGTTCTTGCATAGGAAGCTAGGAAATGGGATGGTGATATCTTGAGGAACTAGTTAGGTGAAGTGATTCAAATCCCATAGGAAGTGGAGACAGACAGGAAAGTAGTAAAGGGAAATATTGTGGCTTCTTGGAAGAGGAGTTCTGATAAAGGCTGCTTGAAAAGTGAAGGTAATGATACTTTTGAAAGTTGTAAAAGAATGTATGTATTATCCATTAAGGATGATGCATGATTTAAGGGGGAGACGATGTAATACCCCGTGTATTAATCCCCATACATATGTAATTTTTAATTATTTATAATTGTTGTGGCACATCGTACCAAAAAAAGGGTCTTTAAGGACCTAGAGACATTATTATTATTTTATAAATAATTAATTATTTAAAACAACTAGCACATCTAGGACCACTAAAAGAGAAGGGGAGGCCTATATCCATAATGTGAGGGGGGATGGGGAAATTCCTAGAACTTTAAAACTTGTTTGGTTGATCTTGGTCCATATTTATTCCTTGGTGGCTTTATTAGTTGATGATCACCCAAACATTGTACAACGGACCCATTGTTAGATTATTTTAGACTATGTTGGTATTATTGAGCCTAATTCATGATTTAGTGGGTGTCCTTGGTGTTTGGGTGGGTGCCACTTGTTGATTGAGCCTCTTTGGTGTTTTTGTAACTCCTTTTTAGAGGTTACAATTGGTTTTGTAAATCCAATTTGGACAAGTGTTCCCTCACTGGCTATGTTTAACCTTAACACCTCAAAATTTGTGTAAATAATTATGTAACTCCTTATGTAAATACTTGTGTAAATTATTGTGTAACGCTTGTGTAAATCCTTGTGTAAATCCTTGTGTAACCCTAGTTTTCTATTTTGGGAAGATTCCTTGGCATATGTGACACCTCGCCTCACTAAGTTTGATTCCTCTTCATGGATGATGTGTCCACACATCAATTTGAGTGGGTTGGAGTGGCTTGGAGTCACTCTCCTTGAAATTCGAATTGCTTTGGTTGGATTAGAGTTAACCTCTTGTGGTTGAATTACCCCACTTGGATTGACTCAATATGGATTACCTTGGTTTGGTTTGATCCCATTGAGTCAGAATTACCTTCTTTGGTCTATAAATACATGTTTGTTATTCTTGGTTTGGGGTTGTTTCTCATGGTTATTTTGGATGGTTGTTGATTATGGTTGTTCATACCTTTGTTGGTGAGAGCTTGGAAAACCATGAATGCTATGTTATGTGAATGAACTTTTTGTTGGAAGCACTGTGATATTGTATGGTGTTTCTGTAATACTGGAAAAATATGGTATAGTTCCTTTTTTTCCACTGCTTGGCTCTTTCTTGTACCTACACATAAATCCTGATGGTGAAAGGGGATATCTTGATGGCATGGGGGGTCTAGATAACCATTGCACATGGTAGTGGGGTGGAAGAGGAAGTATATGGTGAGGAATAGAGTTTTGTATTATCAAAATGATACTTGAGTTGTTCTTGACTGCACCTCTATTGTGGATATGTGGCCTCATCTCGAGGGTGGCCTATCAAAATGATATATGGCTTGGTAGTGCCAAAGGCTAGGTAGAGCGTGGTCTAAATGATGCTAGTTGTGAATTGATAAGATAAGTGATTTATCTCATGTTTATTTTATTTAATTTGATCTAATATGATTGATTTATGGATGCACATGAAATTTTTGATGAAACATATGAGTTATTTATGGAATAAATTTATCACAGAATTCAATCTATTTATGTAAGTAAAATTTATGAAGGAATTGGAAACTAGTTTTGGGGATTTTTTGCATAATTTGATTGTGGAAACAATTATTTATTACCTCTGCTACAAAATTGATATTTATTCCCCTTTTCATTATATTATGTTTATTTTTATGATACAATAACCTTGGAATGGTTTAAGATACTTTTATTTGATGCTTCTACCTTTTATTCGAAAACAAGTTTTTCAATCGGACTGTTTGGCATAGTTGGGAAACTTAGCACATGAAGCATTTGTAAAAATGCCTGAGTATTCCTTTTATGATTATGAATGATAAATAATATTTAAATTTTTTTATAATATTATGATAAATATTCTTGGTAGTGTTGGGGAAATGTATACCGAAATTCTAGATCAATTTCTAATTTCTAGCTAAGGGAATTGTTTTGAGTAGATTTGTGACTTTGCCTATGAAGTGTTTGACAAAATTTTAGAATGATATATACCTCTATTATGACTGATAAAACATGTTATTTATATTTGGAATTTCATTTGAATGATTCTATGGGCTATGGGTTTAATTATTCTAGCGATTCCTAGAATTAGTAGTCAATTCAGATGAGTAGAATTAACTTGTTTTATGAGTTGTTTAATCCATTGTATATGTGTGGAAATATACAGCCATATGGATCTTAGTGACCCATGGTATTATTTCCATGAGCTACAATAGTCATATATCTTTCTTTATTTGGAATTTGGAAAGTTAAATTGGAAACTAGGTATATTGCGGTGAAATTGGTAAATAGTTTTTGGATTCGAACCTCATTTTTTGGTAAAAGATGAATCTACATCCATATTCTATGGTGTTGGTGCTTTAATTGCATTGTAGAATTTTATTTTCCATATATTTACCTTCACCTCTGTGTGCCTCGAAACTCGGTACGATTGGTTTGATTGAATTCCTGATAGTGTTTATTAACTAGTTGTACTAATGGAACTTGAAATATTCTCCGTTTATGTACTTGGATCTGATCTGCAAAATTACTTTATTTTGTTTTGCGTGCATGCTTATATATGTTTATAATGGCTTTAGGTTCACTTTTTAGTTCATTGGCATGGTTGCATGTCGAATTTGTACAAAACTAGTTGTTAGTATTGTACGACTAGTTAAGTAGTTCTTGTGGAATCATTTTCATAATTACTATGTTTAATTAATTGGAAAAATGGTAATTGGGCATAATTTACATTTTATCAAGTGTTGGTTAGCCATTGGACTTGATAAAAAATGGTTAAGTGATAAACAAATAAAATTATATTAAGTACCTTCAATTGTGTGCTAAGTGTCCTTAAGTATCCTAATCATAACACTAATTACTAGTTAATCGTGATTAAGAGTAAGTGGCCTTTAGAGGTGGAATTTATGTCTGAATTGGCTTGGCTTGGATATGTGATGTTTCTAGAAGGTGTTAGTAATCCTTACCAGCCTTTTTATTAGATGTTGGAATAGTTATTGAATTTATTTTAATTTATTGGTAAATAAAGAGACCTTGTCGTGATTAAATCCTGAAAAATGAAATTTAATATTTGTTTAACTAATATGTTGTGTTAAAATTATCTAATTATCCTTAGAGATATAATGCTATGTTTCTCAGACCCCTTGATAGCCTCAAGGGACATTACAAGTGGTATCAGAGCTTAGGTTCCAACACTGCAACTGTTGGGCCTTCTACAAAGTTATTATCTTTTGGAGTTTATAAATGTGCTTGGTGAAATGATTTAACCTCCCTTATGTTAATGAAAGAATAAGAAGCCTCACTTCAGAGATTAGTTCATTGTATGCCTTAGAATTAATTAACATTGCATATTTGTTGTTCAATAGATTGATTGGTATGTACTATGTGGTGCATATCTAATAATTGAGTGACTTGATTGGTTGATGCTTGTGCATTGCCTCTTTTACTTCTCACTGAATTGTTAATTTTGGAATTATTCTTGTAGTATGACTTATTTACTGATACATAATGATTATTAATTGATAAGTAAATAGTTTTCATTATAATAGTATGTACTATGTACCATTATCAGTATTAATTTAATACTAAGTTATTAAGATGATATAATTGGATTATTATTAAATATTAATATGATTTATTAAGTGGCATTTATACCCTATATGGATTTTGTATTTTCTATGGATGGTATGCTTTTATAGTCTTATATATGCCACTTGGATGGTGGTGTTTACATGGATGAGTAACTCTTTGGCAATTTTAAGAATGGGACACGTGTCTAAATGGTGTTTCTCGTTCTCATTTTTATTTTATGAATGTAGTATGTTTTTATACTATTTGTTAATTATTGTTATCCTAACTTATGTAATTATTTAGTGGTGGAATTTCCACTTGGACGTAAGCATAGCTCTGGGCAATTTTTGTATTTTATTATTTTATTTATTTATTTTGGGTTAGTGGTGGCATCATTATTATCCTAGCTATCTTACTAATTTATTTATTGAGTGGAGAAAATGAGCCGCTTGTCCCTAATGGTTCATATTCTCTTTTATTTAATTTATTTTGCTTATGGAGATGTAACTGCTTATCTAATTTTTTAGTAGAGGAGTTACTTATCTCTAATGGTTCATATTCTCTTTTATTTTACTTATGGAGATGTAGCTCCTAGTCTATTTTTGGGGGAAATGAGCCACTTGTCTTTAATATCTCATATTCTCTTAATTTTATTTTATGTCTAAAAGTAGATAGTATAGTAGTGTAATATAATATTATACATATTTATGACACCGACATAAATATGTATAATATGATATGTGTGATATGTATAGTTTTTAAAAGTATATATAAAGATAAATGCATTATTATATATTTGAATGCTTGTATGATGTATATACTATATGTATATAGGTGAACGTATGTAATGAGGTAAGTGTAAAATTTGGAGGTGTTTGGAAGTGTTTGAGTGTTTGGAGGTGCCTAGAGGTATTTGGAACTGTTTGGAAGTATCTGGAAGTATTTGAAAGTGTTACAAAGTATAGTGTGATCAAAAGTGTTATGTTAGTTTATATGTTATAACATGTATCTAATATGATAGTATTGGGTTATGCAAATATTGTTATAATTATATTGATATTATGGTATAACATAATAATTATATGAGTATATTAAATATGGAATATATAGGTTATTTGACTAATATGTTGTGTAAATGATTAACAATAATATTATATATGATTCATTTTTTTCAGGTAAAATAATGAGAGTTGGAGGCGAAGAAGTAGCTGACTCTTATTTAGCTAGGGTTTGAGTTTAGGGTCTGACTTGACATCCCTCAGAACTACCAAGACGTTGCAGAAGGATCAGATTCCTCATTTCCTACAGAAGGAACTGTGTAGAATCTATGGCAACGGACTTCGGTGGGGGCAGGCCCCTCCCAGTCACTTCAAGATGTACCCCCATGTATGGGTTTCCCTGGTTCCTACTCCACGGTGAAGATCAAATCTAAGGACATTCCAATCCCAATGGAAACCAATACTTAGCAAAAAGAGTACTCTTGAAATGACCCAGATTGACAAAAGATATATTAGGAAAAATATGTGTTTAGCTCACACATAAAACCGTCCTTGCCTCACTCTCCTAGCAGAAAGAATTAATTCTAAAGCATAAAATATGAAATACCATGCCCTCATAGGAAATGTCATGGGTATTTGTCCCACTAAAAAGGCACTTAGAGGATGGATAATGATGAAATGGAATCTTAAATCTCATTACGATCTGTAGCTAGGGTCAAAAGGCTTTTTCACCGTCATATTCCATCACCTGGAGGACAAGGCCAGAGTGGAAGATGGAGTCTTCTACTTCTTCAATGATGCAAGACTGTACTTAAGGAATTGGTTTGAAATATTCTTCCCAGAGAAAGAGGACTTATCCTGGGCTCTGGTATGGATAAGAATGTACTCACTCCCATAAGAATATTGGGACGAGGATACCCTCCAGGAGATAGGAAACACCCTGGGAACCTTTGTATGAACTGCTGACTAGACCAGAATGAACAAATACACGTCTTATGCTAGGATCTGTGTCTATATGCACATAGAAAAATCTCTTCCTGATGTTATCTTCTTAACCCATGAAGACTACAACTGGATTCATCCCCTTGACTATGAGCACATCCCTTTTCGATGTAGAAAATGTCATGAGCACGACCATATCTTCAGATATTTCCCTTAAAAAAAAACCCATGCAGATACCTAAAAGGAGGAAATGATTGACAAGAACGACTTTCAAAAAATTGGAAAGAAGAAGAAAAAACACAGAAAACCAGCTCAGGACTCCAACCAAGAGAAAACACCAACTACGAGCAATAGTTTTGCGGTCTTAGAGGACCAGCAAGAACACCCAAATATGGACATGGAACGAGAAGGCACAAGGTGGATTCCAACCAAGAGATAACAGATCAACACATGCACAGAATATCTTGGGAAACCCCACCACCCCTTCAAATCCTATAGAAATTTCTGAACAATAGTAGCCGATGCAACTCTCTGCATGGGAAACCCAAGAAACAATGGAAGGTGTTGGTTTATCCCACAATACTGAGAGGGGGGGGTGAATCAGCATTGTCAGTTTTTACTTTGAAATACAAAAAATAAAAAATAAAAACACAGATTTTATCGTGGAAACCTCAAAAGAGCAAACCACCAACACAAACTCATTAATAAGATGAATTTAAAAAATTGTTTATCTGCTGCAACAGAAAGGATGTAGATACACCCTAGATTTTTCCTTCAACTACAGACTGGGATGCTACAACACCCCTATGATTTTCTGCCTACTTCAATATAAAAGGATGGTATGACACCCTATTCTCCAACTACGAATGGACGAAGGCTACAACCCCTGCAAAACTGTGGTCTGCCCTAGCACCACCTTGCCACCCTAGACTGATGTTCTTAGTCTTTTAGAACAGTTGAAATACTATTCACTTTGGACTCTATCAGACTTACAAACAGAGACACTTTCTTCTTTACACATTCATTCAATAAATACCTTTTACCTATTACCTACCAACACATCTCTCCATAGCTGCATTTTTGTTTTGTTTTGGATCATGATTTTTTACTTACATACATAACTCTTCATCATCTACCCATTCAACCATTGCATCATTTCATCATTAAGTTTCAGCAAATGCACTGTTTCTTTCTTCCCACAAATCAGACTTCATTTCGCATCCCTGTTTATCATTTTCTACTGCTTCCGTAATCTTCTTCTCCATATACAATCTGAACCATTGACCTTATGTCTGAATCTCTCCGGGCCGTTGATCTACTCTGTAGATTTCCTCTTGAAATCATATTTCCACACCATGTTTCCATTTCAATGATTCCTCACCGTTGATCTTCATCAGGATTCTCCATGAGCGTCGATCTTTAGAGTGCAGGATGTGGGATGTAGGATGTAACATTTGCCAAAGTCATATCTCGACTTTCTGCAAACTACATTCCACACTTTTTTTTCCAAACCATTGATATGTTTTAGCGAAACTAACTTTAGTCGTCCGTTCTCTCCATATTGTGGGATGCGGGATGCAGGTTCATAGAATCTTTAAAAGTTATTTCCGCATTTTTCTTCAGCACCACCGATCTGCTTTGGAGGAACTAATCTTAGCCGCTCGATCTTGATCTTTTTGCGGAACTTATCCTCGGCCGTTAGATCTCATGCGGGATGCTTCCCGACCGTCAATTTCAGATCGAATTCGGATATCATCATGAATTTGCGGATATGCATGATTTCTTTCCAGAAATCCTCTACGACTGTTTCTAATAGTTTTGTCATTCATATTGCTTCTCTACTTCCAATCGGCCTCTATTATTGGTTTCATTAACCATTATTTACATCATACTGTCGACATTGTCTTAGAAGTATTCAGATCAGTCATTCATGATGTCTTATCATCCATGTCCATCACATTCATCTCATAAGTGTCATGCCACATTCTCAACTATGCCATGTCATGCCATCACTACCTTAGTCTTTCACTGATTTTGTCTTTCCATCATATCCACTGGTTATTCCTTGTCATTGGTGAACACCTTTGACACCAATGACAATTATATACTCAACAATATCCACCTTTGGCATTGATGGAAACCTCTAACCATTCTCCCCCTTTGACAACAATGAAAAAGCAACCTTTCTATCTGACAGCTCCCCCTGTCAGCATTTATCCCCCTGAGATTCAGCTTTCTCCTCTTACTAATTTTGTAACGAAATTACTCCCATTTTCTGTCTAAGATGCTCAAAGGCTTCCTTAGGTAGTGGTTTGGTGAAAATGTCAGCAATCTGTTGTTTTGTGTCAATGTATTCTAGTTTGACAGCTTTTTGAGATACCTATTCTCTTAGATAGTGATACTTGATTGGTATATGTTTTGTCTTAGAATGCATGATAGGATTTTTAGACATATTTATAGCACTAGTGTTATCATAGTTGATCACTATTGGATGTTCATATTTTACAAGTAGATCTTCTAGGGTTTGTCTCATCCAAATAACCTGAGTGCAACATAAGGTGGCAGTAATATATTCTGCTTCTGCTGTAAAGAGTGAAATGGATGATTGTTTTTTACATGACCATGATACTAAACAATTTCCCAAAACAAATTCTACTCCACTAGTACTTTTTTTTATCATCAACACTTCCTGCCTAATCTACATCAGTAAATGCTTTCAAGGTAAAGTCTTGTCCTTTCGGATACCATAAACCATAATCCATAGTACCTTTTAGATATTTGAAAATCCTTTTTACTGTTGTTACATGTGTTTCTTTAGGAGATTACTGGAATCTAGCCACCAATCCAACAACTTGCATCACATATGGTCTTATGGTTGTCACATATAGCAGACTGCCAATCATGGATCTAAACATGGTATGATCTACTTCTAGAGATTCATCATCCTTACTTAACTTGCAACCAGTGACCATAGGAGTACCAACAGGTTTGGAATCTTCCATTTTAAAAAATTTCAACATATATTTGATGTACTTAGTTTGAGAGATGAAAATTCCTTCGCATGTTTGGTAGACTTGCAATCCCAAGAAGAATGTCAATTGACCCAACATTGACATTTTGAATTATTTCTTCATTTCAAAGGCAAATTCTACACTTAGGATTTGAAGATTGCTTCCAAAAATGATATCATCCACATATACAACAACAATGATCATATTTTTATCTTCGATTTTTAGGTAAATATTACTTTCAGTGACTCCTCTTTTAAAACCTTGATGTTTCAAGTAATTATCTAGTCTTGAAAACCATGCTCTTAGAGCTTGTTTGAGATGGCATAGAGTGCCTTTTTCAGTTTACAAACATAATCTTTGTTTTCAGACAAGAAAAACCCTTCAGGTTGTTCAATATACACTTATTCTTCTAGTTTTCCATTCAGGAATGCAAACTTGACATCCGTTTGATATACTTTGAAGTTTGTATGGCATGCAGTGCTAAGAACATTATGATTGCTTCAAGTTGAGCTACAGGAGCATAAGTTTTTTCAAAATCAATACGTTCCACTTGGGCATAACCCTTACAAACCAGTCTTGCTTTGTTCCTTATTACTTGTCCATCTTGACTGAACTTGTTTTTGAAAATCCATTTGGTTCCTACAATGTTCTTATCCTCGGGTCTTAGGACAAGTTCCTAGGTCTCATTTTTCTCAATCTGATGTAGTTCTTCATTCATGGATTTGACCCATTCATCACTTTTAATGGCTTCTATAAAGTTCTTGGGTTCTAATATTGATAGTAAGGATTGTTCCACATCTGGTAGTTTCCTTCTTGTTTTGACTCCAACATTTTTATCACCCATGATCTATGACTCTGGATGGTCCTTTTGTACCCTTCTAGAAGGAGTTTTTGTGTCAGGTCTAGGGAATTCTTCATCATATTCATGTGTATCTCCCTTCTCTTTTTCTTCTTCTTTGTTATGAATGCTATCATCCTTTTGTAAATCTTATATTTCATCATCACATGTATTTTCAATACTGTCAAGATTTTTCTCTTTCCTTGGTTTTATATCATCTACTTTCACATTAACACTTTCTACAATTTTATGTAACCTTTTATTGTAACACCTATATGCATTTTTGGTGGATGAGTATCCTAAAAATATTCCTTCATCAGTCTTGGAGTCGAACTTTACAAGGTCAACCTCATTTCTTTTGATGTAACAGTTACTGCCAAACACTTTAAAATATTTGACTGAGGCTGGTCTTCCATACCACAATTCGTAAGGGGTCTTATCCTTATTCACTCTGAGTTGTCCTCTGTTAAGTGTGTAGACAGTTGTATATACAACTTCTCTCCAAAATGAATCTGGCAGTTTTACTTCATTGAGCATAGTTCTGGCCGCTTCTTGGACTGTTCTATTTTTCCTTTCAACAACCCCATTCTACTGAGGAGTTTTTGCAGCTGAAAATTGCCTCTTAATTCCATGACCTTCACATAACTCATTGAATTCATTTGAGGTAAACTCTCCCCCATTATATGATCTAAGACACTTGATTTTCATGCCAGACTCATTTAAAGCATTTCCTTGAAGATTTTAAATTTTTCAAAAGCTTTTGATTTTTCCTTGAGAAATGCTACCTAGGTTATCCTTGTGTAATCATCAATGAGAAACATGAAATAGTGATCTCCTTGCAGACTTTTAGTTCTGGTTTGTCCACAAAGTTCAGTGTGTATTATTTCCAAAGGGTGTGAGGTCATATGTTCTTTTATTTTAAAACTAGCTCTGGTTTGCTTCCCATGTTGACAATGTCTGCACACAGATTTTAGAGGAACTATAATTTTAGGTAGATCTCTTACAGCTTCCTTCGTGCTTATTTTGGCAAGATTGTCAAGCTTAAATGTCCCAACCTTTTGTGCCATAACCAACTTTCATCTACCATACTTAAATAACCTTGGTTTTCATTTTCCAATATGTATACATTCTTTATTTATCATAGCAATGCCAACAACCTTTCCTTATTTTTTATTCTTGATTTCACATTTTTCTGAGTCAAAGATGCAAATGTGTCCTTGGTCGCATGTTTGACTTACACTGAGAAGATTAGGCTTGAGGTTTTCAACTAGAAAAAAAAATTCTTCTTTGACCTTGTTGTTGACAACAGTTGTTCCTTTGTCGATTATTTTGGAGGACAGGTTGTCTCCAAAAGTGACTTTTCCCTTAATATCTTTTAGTGCTATGAATTTTCTTGGGTCACCAGTCATATGTTTTGAACAACCACTATCTAAGTGCCATAATTTTTGGTTTTTGGTTGCACATAAGGCAATCGTGGAAGTTTCCTTTTCTTCCTTTTCTCTCCAATATCTCTTTTGTTTGGTGATCTGAGATTTGATTGCAATAGTATTTCTTGTAGGAGTCTTCAGCTTACAATCTCTTGCCATATGTCCATGGTTATTACACTTATAACATTCTATGTCATATTTTTGGAGTAGTGTAAAAATATTCTTATTTCCCTTCAACTTATTACTTGATGAATTCTTCTTGTATTCGGAAACCTTTCTTTCAGCTCTGCAGTTTAAGGATTTATGACCAAAATTATTACAAGCAAACCAGTGACCTAAAAATATATGTAGATATCCGTTTGGTCTCTTGGGTGCTATATTATTTCTATTTTTATCTTTAGAAATGAAGTCAGCTTTCTTGCTTCTTTCCTTTTTAGCTGGAGCCTTTAGTACTCTAGCATAGCTTTTCTTACTTCCTTCTAGATTTGTGACAGGAAAACTCTTTGGCTTCTTTTCTTTAATGAACCCCAAACTAGATCTATCACCTGATGGTCTTTGGATACTCTAAATTTCATCTAGGATCCTTGAGCTATTCTCAAACTTTAATTTGATAGATCCTTCATCAAGATTGATCTTGAATTGCAATATTTTCAGACTCCTATATTCTTCTTTTGAGCTGCAGGTTTAGGTCCTCCTCAACCTTTTTGGCATCTAATAGTTGAGCTTCCAACTAACTAATGATAAGATTTGACTGTCGGTTCTTTTTCCTACATTTCTCAAGTTCTTCAAGGGCGCTAACAAGCTCATCTCTTAGATCTACTTATCCTTCTACGTCTGAGTCACTAGTTGAGGCTTGAGTGTCTAGACCCATAAATAAAATTTCAGTTTCTTCAACTTTGCTTCCATCTGAATCTTCATTGTCTTCCATGGTGTAAAAAATTTTCTTTTTCCCATAGGGTTTTTTCTTGTTTCCTGGTTTACCCATTTTGAATTTCAAAGTTTCTTTTTCTTCATTCTCATCTTGTTTAGTGCAGGTTCATTTAGAGGAAAAATGTCCAATCCTTCCACAATTAAAAAAATTTAAAGGTAACTTCCCCTTGTACTTTTCAGTCCCTCTCTCAAGTTTATTAATGAAAAGAGATTCCTCATCACTTGGGTTTTCTGATTGATTTTTATGGAATCTTTAAAAGCTACCTACTTTCTTAAAGATCCATTGTGTCCTGTTCTCATCTTATACACAGTGAGAATTCCATGTAACTCATCCATTGTTACCTTTTTAAGGTCATCTCGTTCTTCTAAGGTGTATACCTTTGGGTCATATCTCATTGGTAATGTTCTTAGTACCTTCCTTAACAATTCTTTTTCTTTTAATTTTCCTCCAAGGCCTCTAATCACATTAACAACTTCATCTACTTGAACAAGGTATTCCCCAATATCTTCTTCTTTCATTTTAATATTTTCAAATTGACCTCTATATGTTTGAAGTTTGGATTCTTTGGCCATAGATTCTCCTTCATAGATAATATTCAATTTCTCCCAAGGTTGTTTGACAGATGTGCATTGCATAACTTCAGTAAATACCAAGTTTGTTAAACCACTTAAGATTGCTTTTAGGGCTTTGGCATTACCTTCATATTCACCTAGTTCAACTGTGTCCATAGGGTATTGGTTTCCTATATTACGTTCATTTTTTGTTGCTGCCCAAACCTTCCATCCCAGGGACATTAGATGACACCTCATTCTTACACTCCAGTAAGAATAATTTTATTCAGTAAATAGTGGAGGTTTGTTGGTGGCCAATCCTTCTTGTTGATCCATTGTGGTTTTTGGATGGGATCTTCCTTCCAGTGGTTAAGATGTTGTGAAGGAACCTACTCTGATACCAATTGTTGGTTTATCACACAATACTGATAGAGGGGGGGTGAATCAGTATTGTCAGTTTTTACTTTAAAATACACAAAATAAAAAATCAAAACACATATTTTATTATGGAAACCTCAAAAGAGCAAACCACCAATACAAACTCATTAATAAGATGAATTTACAAAATTGTTTATCTGCTGCAACAAAAAGGATGTAGATACACCCTATATTTTTCCCACAACTACAGACCATGATGCTACAACACCCCTATGGTTTTCTACCTGCTTCAACAGACAAGGATGCTACGACACCCTGTTCTCCTGGTACGACTGGAACGAGGCTATAACCCCCTGCAGACCTTTGGCCTGCCCTAGCACCACCCTACCACCCTAGACCGATGTTTGTCAGTATTTTAGAATAGTTGAAAGACTATTCACTTTGGACTCTATCAAACTTACTAATAGAGACACTTTCTTCTTTACACATTCATTCAATAAATACCTTTTACCTATTACCTACAAATGCATCTCTCCATAGCTACGTTTTTTCGTTTTGAATCGTGACTATTTACTTACATACATACCTCTTAATCATCTACACATTCAACCTTCGCATCATTTCATCATTAAGTTTCAGCAAATGCACCATTTCGTTCTTCCCACAACTCAGAATTCATTTCTACAGCCTTGTTTATCATTTTCTAGTGGTTTTGTAATCTTATTCTCCAAATACAATCCAGACCATTGATCTTATGTCTGACTCTCTCCGGACCATTGATCTACTCTGCAGATTTCCCCTTGAAAAAATATTTCTGCACTACATTTTTGTTTCAACAATTCATCACCGTTGATCTTCATCATGCTTCTCCATGAGCGTCAATCTTCAGAATGTGGGATGCGGGATGTAACATTTCCCAAAGTCATATCTCAAGTTTTCGCAAACTTCTTTTCGCACTTCTTTTTTTGAACCGTTGATATGTTTTAGCGAAACTAAATTCAGCCGTCCGATCTCTCCAGATTGTGGGATGCAAGATGCAGGATGCAGGATGTGGTGTGTGGGTTCATAGAATCTTTAAACATTATTTCCGAAATTTCCTTTCTGTATTTTTCTTCAGCACCGTTGATCTCTTTTGGAGAAACTAATCTTCGCCGCCCGATCTTTATATTTTTGCGTAACTTATCCTCAGCCGTTGGATCTCGTGCGGGATGCTTCATGACCATCGATTTCATATCTCATCATAACTTTGTGGATCTGCATGATTTCTTTGTGGAAATCCTCTGCGATTGTTCCTAATAGTTTTGTCATACATATTGTATCTCTACTTCCACTCAACCTCTGTTATTTGTTTCATTAACCATTGTTTACATCATACTATCAATGTTGTCTTGGAAATATTCATATCAGTCATTCATGTTGTCTTATCATCCATGCCTATCTCACTCATCTCATAAGTTTCATGCTACATTTTCAACTATGCCATGCCATGCCATCACCATCTTAGTCTTTCACTGAGTTTGTCCTACCATCCTATCCACTAGTTATTCCTTTGTCATTCATGAACACCTTTGACGTCAATGACAACTATATACTCAACAAAAGGTCTTGGCCTAGATCCCCTTTTGGAGGAAGAATGAAAGATGCTTTCTTGGGAAAACTGGACCTATTGGAACTGGAAGATGCTTGCATCAGGAAAGCATACGACTCCATCCCAGCATGGAAAATCCAACTTCTGCAAGAGGCCCTAGAGAAAACCAAATCTCAGAACAAGCTAGGAGTTCACAATACTTCCCAAAAAGAAAAGAAAAAATCTCAACGAGATTCCAAAAAGTGGGAATGCAAATCTTCTCTTCAAAGGCTAAACCGCTTGGGCATGACATTGGTCAAGTCAGGGAAATATTCACAACTTACAAATTTCTTCTCCTCCCCTGTCGCGGTTACCCAATGAAGCTCATATATTGGAACGTTCGAGGTCTCAACGGTCATTCGAAGCAAAGAATGTTAAAAATGAAGATTCGAAAAGAAAATCCCGCTGTAATTTTTATCCAAGAAACAAAGTCCTCTAGTGAAGTCACCACCCAGCTCATATCCTAAATCTGGAAATACTTCCTAACTATATTTATTGAAGACAACGAAGCATCAGGAGGTATCTCTATCAGGTGGGATCCCCTCCTTGTTTCTCTCAGTAATGTTGCTTCCTCTCTTCATGCAATTTATGCCTCCTTCCATCTGACTGGAACAAGTATCTAAGGCCACCTCCTAAATGTGTATGCACCTCAATATGTTGGTCTCATACTACAACTTCTCAACTTCCTGGAATGGTTCTCCAACTTGCACTCTGATTCCCCTACCCTCATCGACGGAGATTTTAATATGATAACCACTCTGGAGGAAAAAAAGGAGGAATCAAAGCTCTTTCAAATGATGATCTACCCTTTAAATCCACCATAGCTACCTGATTTCTTGTAGTTATCCAAACCTCCTCTGGTTTCTTCACCTAGAAAAATAAGAGAGGGGGAGCTCGTCAAATTACGAAACATCTGGATCACTTTCTTGTCTCGGATAGAATCCTCACCTTTGGAGGGATTCTTGACACCTATGTCCTCCCCACAGCTGGGTCATACCATTGGCCCATTTACCTCACCTGGAAAATTCATGGTACCCCCCTCCATAGGCCCTTAAGGTTTGAATTTTTTTGTCTCACTCGCCCTACTTCCCTGGACTCTGTTAGCATGTGGTGGAAGACTATGAAAGTGGAAGGTAAATCTAAAATGGATATCATGCACCAAAAACTGAAGCAATTAAGGATCCATCTCTAACACTGGAATCACTCAACGTTTGGCAACATCTTTGAATACAAAAAGGTGATACAGGAAATCCTCAAGAATATGCAACTTTGTGCCATGGAACAGGGGTACAATGAAGACATCAAGAAAAAGGAGAGAAATCTCTTGACCCAATTGAATAGAAGATGTGCTCAAGAATAAATATTATGGAAACAGAAGTACAAAGTGTGATGGATAAAGGAGGGTGAAAAGAAAATTGCCTTCTTCCACTGCTCCACTATTCAACACATAATGAAGAATAGAATCAGCAAGCTCCACTTGAAAGATGGGGAGATTCTGGAAGAGCATGAAGCCATGGTAGATGAGCTAACCATATATTTCAGTGATCTCCTCGCTGAACCCATTCCTTCCCACCAAGATTCCATCACCCATGTCACTCGACACATCCCCTCTCTTGTCAAGGAAAATCATAATGCATCCCTAATGCAACCCATCAGCATGCAGGAAGTGGAGGAGGCAGTTAATCAGATGGTTGAAGGCAAGGCCCCAAGACCGAATGGATTCATGATAAATTTCTTTCATCATTGTTAGGGTCTACTAAAAGAGGAAGTCATGAACTTGGTGGAGGAATATCATCAAAATAAATGGGTTTTGTTGGTTCTCAATGCTACTCATCTCACTTTTATCCCCAAAGAAATGAGGGATTTGGCATCCCAGTAAGTTTCAACCCATCTCTCTTTATAATGTCATTTAAAAGATCATTTCCAAGGTTATAGTGAACAGGTTGAAACCTATCCTCCCCTTTCTCATATCCCCGAAACAATCAGGCTATGTGGAAGGGCACCAAATTTTTGACGGAATTATCCTGGCTCATGAGGTTATTAACTCCCTCAAAAATAACAAAACTCCTGGAATGATCCTGAAACTGGATCTCTCCAAACCCTCTGATAAAATGAGCTATAACTTCATAGAGAAAATTATCCCAGCGTTTGGGTTCTTCCAGGACTGGGAAAATTGGGTTCTCTTCCTCATCTCCTCGGCTTTCTTGTCAGTCCTCATCAATGGCTCGCCCTCCTCAAATTTATTCCCCTCCCACAGCCTCCGACAAGGGGATCCATTCTCACCCTTCCTCTTCATTCTCATGGATGAAGGGTTAGTGCATATGATCTAAAAAACAGTCTTGTTGCATTCCCTCATAGGGATCTCCCTACATGGAGCTCCTCCCCTCTCTTACCAGTAGTTTGTGGATGTCAACCTTCTCGTTGGGAACTCCTCTGTTCAAGAATCCCATGTTATTCATTCCATCCTTGACACCTTTGAAAAATCTTCAAGGACTTCTCTCAATCTTGATAAGTCACATATCTTCTTCTTTAACACAGGAGTGGCCACCCAACGGAACATTTCATGAATTCTCATATTCTCAGTTTCCTCTCTCCCCTCCAAATTCCTAGGATCCCCCTTGTATGACTCAGCTATCAAACACTCCTCATGGAAATACCTTCTCGACAAACTGGAAAATCGTATAAACTCATGGACCTTTCACTCCATCAACCTCCCCAGCAGGTATGTCCTTTTTAAATATGTTCTCCAATCCGTTCCCTTGTACCTTTTCTCTGTACTGGCTTCCCCCAAGTGGGTCTTGAATGTCTAAATATTGTAACTTCGAAGAATATTCTATATGTATCTTTTTGGGGTCCCCAATGGTCCTACCGGGAGAACCACTTGTATTAATTTGTAACCCGATGCTTCTAATCAGAAGAACTAATAAGATTCATGAGGTAGTCACCTCTAATTGTAAAGGTGGGTCATTAGCACCCCAGTGTGGTTAGTTGAGCCTGCATGTGTAACTCGAGCCTACATGATTAACTCGAGCCTACATGTCGGATTTAATTATTAAAGTGAACAGATGAATATAAATAGAGGTGTGGCACTCCTTATTTGGAACACACTCACTCACTTGTGTAGCGCATTAGTGAAGGAGAGAGAAGTAGTTGGAGAAGGAGGAGGATCAGTCTTTGATCAGTCTTTTGGGTTTTACCTCTTATCTTTTTGGGGCTTCTATATTGAGGAAGCTTTTACTGGGTTTTTCCCTTTAAGGTTTTCCTAGGATAAATCTTTGTGTTCTTTTTGTATGGTTGTGCTTGTCTATATTTCAGTAATCTTTTGGCTTATGGTTCTGCTGTTATGATGCTAAATGTTTTAAGATTTGATATAACCATTAAAAATTCAACATGGTATCAGAGCCACCCTGAAAGAAGACATTGTGCAACTATAGAATCTAGGGCTTCTTACTTTTTGGGTCTCTCTCCACAATCAATCAGCAAAATAAGGCTATGATGACTCTCCATTGAAGGGCACATCTTTCTGTCGAAGCGGAATTTGATTCTGGGCATTTTCAGTTTTCGGTGCGGGAAATTAGGGCTTTCTACAGAACAGGAGTTTTTGAGTGAGCCCGGCATAGGATTTCTCTCCTCATCAAAATTGAAGTTTAGAGACCTGGATCAATATTTTTGGTTGGGTGAAACTCCGATAAAGTCAAACCCTAGTTTGACCCCGAGCTGAAAAAAAAACCCTAAATACTAAAACTGACAAGTTTTGGTACATTCACTATATCTCAGGATTGGAAAAGTCTCAAGAGATAAAAATTTCAAAGGTCAAAGATAAAATTCTGATGTACATTGTTTCCAAAATTCCACCTCCGATTCGCTATATTCTGGGAGATATGATCCCTCCAAGTTAGGGTTCCATCCTCTTCCAGGATTCATCCATAAACAGGACACCTGGGGAGAATTGCTATATCTTGGGCTACAAAGGTCCAAAAGAAATTTTGGAAGATGTTATAGAAATTGCAGGGACCTTACTTTCTGTGATCCAAGTTTCAGACTTAGAAGATGAAACAATGACACATGGCATTCCATACAACTTCACTGTTCTGAACAACCCTATAACAGGTCACCTTGGGAAAATGATCATAAGTCCCAATTGGTGAAAAAAATTCTAATGAAACCTATGGTTTTGGAACAGGGACATGCGACGATACCTCAATGCAAAGTTTCAGACACAGAGGAGCAGTAATTTAGGAGATAGTGCAGAAACAGTATCAGGAATTTCTGTAGGAGAAATTGGAAAACTAGGGCTTCTTGTTTCGGGAGATTCCCTCCACTGTTTTCAGAAAAGGAGTACATTGGATAGCTCAACTTGAAGAGATATATCTTTCTATCCAATCAGATCTAAAATATTCCAAGTTTTGAAAATTAGGGTTTCTCTGACAAACCCTAGATCAACCAGCTCCAGAACCAGGACGGACACCTTAAATCGGTAAGATCTAATCTTTTGCTATTTCCATTTGAGGTTCTCATCAGCTTGATAATAAGCTTGGTGAATTTGACAAATTATAAGAATGGAAGTATTTGATCTCTCTGACGAAAATGAATTGGACACCTACATGAGTAGAGAGGTTCCAGTTCCAGAGGAAGATGAGGCTCAAAGCATTACACCAGAAGAACTTGGTCAAGGCCAAGAAGATCATTGTTGATTCAGTCATGGATCAACTTGTACCACAAGTGTCTTCCCTATCAGACACCGAAAGAGATTTTTGATTCCTTGACCAAGATATTTGAAGGAAAGAATAGACATCAGAAGATTACCTTAAGAAACAAATTGAAGAGGTAAAAGAAGAAGTGAAGAATGCAAAAGTGGTGATAGCCACCTTGAATGGCCGCCCGGGATCATGGGATTCATTCATGTGAGGAATGTGTGCTAGAAGGAAGTGATTACTTTCAGCTGACTCTAGGAAGAAGAAGAAGCTCGACTCATAAGAAGAGAAGAAGAAGATGGGAGCAATTGAAGATCAAGCTCTCACCATTCAAAGAAGATCCCTCAAGCGATGAGGAATATGAAGAACTCAATTCTTGAAGAACCTCTTATCCATATTATCATTTGGATAAGAAATGATGATTTCATAAATGAAGAAGATGATGAAGCAGAATGATCAAGAAGGAGTATACCCACGAAACAAATAAAAGATAAGTATTCAATTTTCATTTCATGATATTGTTTTGTTATGCATTTGATTATATTCAGTTGATGTGTTATGGCCTAAGTAGCTCATTAATGACAATATACTACTAATATGCATGTGATGGGTAAGTAGCTCATGGTGCTATACAACTCTCCATTGCTACTTATCTAGAATGAAATCTCTTTGCTGACATATTGTATTAGTGCAGAATATCAATGATGTCATGGTAGAGATGAAAGGCATCTAGAAAGTTTCCATAAGATATGGATGAATGTTGTATTGGCTAAACAGTTGCATGATGCATAATAATTTTTCATTATACATATGTTTTATGAAATAGTTCTAACCATGCAACTTCTGCATCTGAATTGTAAGAAAGGTCTTGTACAACATCCTACAAGAAAAGAAGGATGAGACTTGTTCCGAAGAACAAGTGATGACAATTCAAGATTCACTCCAAGAAACATGAATCTGAAGCTCCCAGGGTCAGAGACACCATGACGGAAGAAAGAGCTTCAGAGAGCAGTAGATCTACCTCGAAGGATGAAGACCACCATGGGTATGAGATATAACTCAAGATGAAGAAAAGAATGGTGAGACTTCCAAACCAAATTAAGAGGCCTCGGACACACTCTAGTTGTGTAACATAGTTAGGTGACATCATTGATGCTAACCTTTCCAACTATGAAAGAAGCTATGATCAAAGAGTAATAGTTGATCATGGGGAATGATGTATACGATATGGTTTCAAGACCTAAAGGGAAGTACGTATTATATTCCATATGGATCTACAAGAACAAGTGTACAAAGCAAGGTTCGTGATTTTCCTCAGAAAGAATAGACTATGACATGACATACTCTATTGACCAATATATATCAAGCATAGAACCACCTGTACAGAATGAAGAGGGAATATGATACTCCACTTCAGGGGGAGTGACTACAGAAGATATCTGAGTTCGACATGGTATGACATGATGGACAACTTCCTAATGGATTGAGACTTTACCAAGAGTAAAGTGGGTTCCAACCTTCAAGGTTGAATGCAGAAGACTAGGATATGTTGATGACCTGACAAGAAGAAATCATGGAAGATGTTATGATGAAAGAATACTAGAATGTTGTTTGGGATATAGTACTCAAACCAGAAAGCAAGAATGTGGTATCTTCCAAATGGATTTGCAAGATAAAATATGTTACTGATAGAAGTAAGGAAACACTTGTGGCTAGAGGTTTCTATAAGAAAGAGGGAACTAATTCTGAAGAGACACTTACTCCAGGAAGCAAATTACACTTCCTTCAGAACTATCATGGTAGTTGCTTCCATGATGAAGTAAAGACAAGCCTTCCTTAATGGTATGATTGAGGAAGAGTTTTACATCGAATAGTCACAAGTATTTGAATTTGAAGACAGATGGACTCACGTATGCAAGTTGAAGAAGGCCCTCTATGGCATGAAGCAAGCTCCTAGAGCTTGGTATGGAAGGATAGATAGTTTCCTGATGAAAGTCGATCCTAACCTTTACTTCAAGGTTATAGAAGATGAACCTGTCATACTATTACTATATGCGGATAAATTATTCCTGACAGGGAATGAGAAACAGATTGTAGAATGCAAGAAGAAGCTCGCTGAAGAATCTTAGATGAAAGAACTTGGTCTAATGCTTTATTTCCTAGGTCTGGAAGTATGAAGGAATCCTTCTCAATCAGGGAAAGTATGCAGTGCAAGTTTTGAAAAGATTTGATATGTTTGAATGAAAATCCATGGCCACAACCATGGATTCCAACCTGAATTTATTAGCTGATGACTCATCAGAGTTAGTGGATGTGACTCAATACGGACAGATTATTGGGTCATTGATGTACTTAACAAATACCAGACCAGACATCTATTTTGTTGTGAACACCTTGAGTCAATATCTATTTCAACCTAGATGGGTTCACCTGATAGCCGCAAAACATGTGATGAGATATCTGAAAGGGACTATAGACTTTGGTCTATACTATGATGGAAACCATGACTACAGATTGTATGACTATACAGATGCAGATTGGGCTGGAAAAGCACATCAGGTAGATGCTTTTGTTTGGGGTCTGCTATGAGTTCATGGTTTAGCAGGAAACAGTCAAGTGTTTCTCTTAGCACGGCTGAAGCAGAATACATAGCAGATTGCTCTGCTAAGTTGTGAAGCCATATGGCTTCGGAAGTTGATATCAGCTCTCTTTGACCTGAAGATGGATACTACAATGATTCTATGTGATAACCAAATTTGTGATGACAGAGAAACCTGTGTTCTGTCGTAACACATAGCAATATGGTATTTCTACATACGAGATAAGATGAAGATGATGATGTTTCAATATTTACATACTGTAGATGCAGATGATGGTGATTCAATATTTCTATACTGAATATCGAGATGATGATGCTTTCAGTATTTCTATACTAAAGATACAGATGATGATGCTTTCAGTATTCACACACTGAAGATATAGATGGTGATAGTTCAGTATTCACATACTAAAGATGTAGATGATGACAATTTAGATGATGATGTGTTGACGAAGCCTTTGTCCCGAGTAAAGTTCAAACACTTTTGAGACAAGCTTGGTGTTGTTTAGAAATACCTTCCCCGAAAGGGGGAGTAGTGATGTTGTAGTGGGATTGTATCATCTCGGGACATATGTCCAGAAGTGATCTGGTGACCTCGGTCCTCGAGAATGAAGAGGGATTGTATCATCCTGGGACATATGTCCAGAAGTGATCCAGTGACCTTGGTCCTCGAGAATGAAGAGGGATTGTATCATCCCAGGACATATGTCCAGAAGTGATCCGATGACCTTGGTCATCGAGAATGTGGCAGTATTGTATCATCCTTGAACTTCGGTTCAGAATGGATTCAGTGAACTTCGGTCATCGAGAAGGTGGCAAGATTGTATCATCCTTGAACTTCGGTTCAGAATGGATCCGAAGAACTTCATTCATCGAGAAGGTGGCAGGATTGTGTCATCCTTGAACTTCGGTTTAGAATGGATCTAGTGAACTTCGATCATCGAGAAGGTGGCAGGATTGTATCATCCTTGAACTTTGGTTCAAAACGAATCCAGTGACTTCGGTCATCGAGAAGGTGGTAGGATTTCATCATCCTTGGAATTAGTCCTAAATTGATAGGGACTAATTATCCCGTAATCAATATGGTGACTTCGGTTGTCGAGAATGTGGTAGGATTGCATCATCCCTAGACTTTAAGTCCAAAAGAGATCCAAAGACTTCTTTGTCTTTGTACTATGGTTTGCAGGTTGTTGCTGATGACGATGATGTTTCTAATCGAAAGATCAGATTGTGATGATGATGATGTTTCTGATCGAAAGATCAGAGTGCGATGATGATGATGTTTCTGATCGAAAGATCAAAGTGTGATGATGATGATGTTGTTGTTGATCGAAAGATCAAAGTGCTGAAGATGTTGTTGATCGAAAGATCAAAGTGATGAAGATGTTGTTGATCGAAAGGTCAAAGTGCTGAAGATGTTGCTGCTGATCGAAAGGTCAAAGTGCTGAAGATGTTGCTGCTGATCGAAAGGTCAAAGTGTTGAAGATGTTGTTGATCGAAAGGTCAAAGTGCTAAATATGTTGTTGTTGATTGAAAGGTCAAATTGCTGAAGATGTTGATGATCGAAAGGTCAAAGTGCTGAAGAAGTTGATGCTGATCGAAAGGTCAAAGAGTTGTTGTCGTGAAAGATTGAAGATGAAGACTATATGATGTTGAAAATATTCCAATGATTTATAGATGTGTTACCCTGATGATTTTGATGATGCCCTCTATCTATCTCCTACTATTGTTGTTGTTGATGTTGTTGTAGAATTCCCTTCTCGTTAAGGGGGAGTGTTGAAATATTGTAACTTCGAAGAATATTATATATGTATATTTTTGTGGTCCCCGATGGTCCTACCGGGAGAACCACTTGTATTACTTTATACCCCGATGCTTCTAATCGGAAGAACTAATAATATTCATGAGGTATTCCCCTCTAATTGTAAAGGTGGGTCATTAGCACCCCAGTGTGGTTACTTGAGCCTACATGTGTAACTCGAACCTACATGATTAACTTGAGCCTACATGTCAGATTTAATTATTAAAGTGAACGGATGAATATAAATAGAGGTGTGGTGCTCCTCATTTGGAACACACACACTCACTTGTGTAGCGCATTAGTGAAGGAGAGAG
>LPNX010330286.1:135201-157899 GCA_001517045.1 Pseudotsuga menziesii
TTTGATTAGTCTTTTGGGTTTTACCTTTTATCTTTTTGGGGCATCTATATTAAGGAAGCTTTTGCTGGGTTTTTCCATTTAGGGTTTTCCCAGGATAAATCTTTGTGTTCTTTTTGTATGGTTGTGCTTGTCTATATTTTAGTGATCTTTTGGATTATGGTTATGCTGTTATGATACTAAATGTTTTAAGATTTGATATAACCATTAAAAATTCAACATTGAAAGCTATAAAAAATGTTCAAAGGTATTTCCTCTGGGGATGCAACAAGAACAAAAACATATGGTCTCTCATCAGTTTGTAGAAGGTATGTCTCCCTAAGAAAGCATGTGGTTTGGGTATCAACGACCTGTATCTAAAGAACCAAGCACTTTCAACAAAAATCTGGTGGAATTGGATCTCTAGGAATGGCTCCCCCGGGGAAAAGTTGTGGAATAATAAGTATGCACGGGAGCTAAACCCATATCAACTGATCAGATTTGATGAATTCATCCTTGGATCCCACATCTGGAAAGCAGCCAATATCCACATAGCTCTCATTCGGCAACATAGCTTCTGGGAAATCAAGGATGGAAACAATGCTCTCTTTTGGTGCGATTCCTGGCAGCAACTCCCTAGCTTGAAAAGTCTTTTCCTGGATCAAGAAATTTAGAAATTTATTGTTTCCAATGAGAACGTTAAGGTCAAATATCTCTGGAAGAATTCCACTGTTGAGGATTGTCGTTAGCGGAAAGATCCCTCCAACTGGACCTTCACCCCAAATAGGGTTTTCTTGGACACCATCTGGCAGGAGATCCATAGCAGGAAACTAAAACAAAAAATAGGGACTGATGTCGTCAAATGGGGTCATCTTCCGCTTGGCACATTCTTGGTCAAGGAAGCCTAAGCCATCCTCTCCACTGAACAAGAGGTCCAACCCTTCCATGCGTGGAAGAGTTTCTAGAAACCTCTCCTTTGGCCAAAGGTTTCCCACTTCCTTTGGATACTCTCTCACTGACATATCCTCACTTGGGATAACTTTTCAAACAATGGGTTTCAAGGCCCCTCTAGATGCAGCCTTTGTAATTGCAAGCAGGAAAATATTGATCACCTCTTGGACACCTACCTCTTTACCAATGCCCTTTGGGACTTAGTTGTTGAATATTTCATAAGAACCAATCGGATCAAAGGAAATATCACTGACACTCTATTGCAGTAGACTGAGAACCATTTCAAAATAAAAATCCTCAAAAACCTCTGGGATATCATCCCAGGTTTTAAGGTGTGGAACACCTGGAAGGAATGCAATAATCGAGTCTTTAAGGACACCAAGAGATCAGTCAAAGAAATATGGGATTCCATAAAGAACAATATTCAAGAAACAATACTATCTAGAGGCTAGACAGACTCTGACCTTCCTACTTCCCAAAATGAAAGCTCATCTTGGAGTATTGGAGCTTCAATCCCCTATTGTAAGCATCTCCTTCCTCACCCAACACCAGAATGAGAGTGAACAGTATGGATCACTGGGATCCCCCTTCGGAATGGGTTCTCAAGCTCAAATTTGATAGCGCCTCCAAAGGTAATCCCAGAAACGTTGGATTTGGAGGAGAAATCAGAGATCACAAAGGAGAGATCATCAAGATATTCTATGGTAGTCTTGACATTGATACCAACAACGTTGCGAAACTTGAAGGCTTGGTGGAAGGTTTGGGCATGTCTGACAGGTTGAATCTCTTACCCTTGATAGTGGAATGGGACTCTCATATTATTTTATCGATGGCCTCTAAAATTCACAATAGTAAGCAAGTATCCAAAGTAGCCTCTTGTTGGAGACTTAAGTATGGGTTAGTGCATCTGGCTGATCAAATAAAAAGCATGAAAGATATCATCCTTCCATCATGTGCGCAGGAATTCCAACTCTCTTGCATATTTCCTTGCTAATACTAGAGTGGCATGAAACAAATCTCTAGTGGAAGGATTGTTGAATGATTCCTTTGACGATACCTTGGCACTCAATTGCAAACAAATTTCTAGGAAATATCTCTCTGCCCTGCATGCGGGTGCCAACAAACCCGACCGATAGCGATGGGAGCCTTGGTACGCAAGCCAGATGCGTGGCACCATGCATGTTGGGATATTAATTACACCCTCGTCTCCCCCAAATCCTTCAGTGCGGGTGGGTGAAAATGTCTTGTCATGGGCTAGATACTGTGTGGAACGGCTCCATCGCATTCAATCTGGTTCTAATCAAAATTATTATGTAACGTGTGAAGTTTATCTAGGTGTTGAGGGTCGAGTTTAAGTGGAGAATCATGGAAGTGAGCGGCATTTCCAGTTGTTGTGTGACTGTGGGTTATTCTGAGTGGTTTGGTTATGGTATGTTTCTTTCATTTGGATAGGGATCATCATGTGGTTTGTATTCTCTGCAATGTCGATCATTTGTGTAGGTGCCCCTGGTGGTAGTCTGGTTCAGCATCCTCTCCCACTGTCATGGCATATTCTGCTCCATCACTTCCTTCTTCGGCACCTAGGCTCTTGGTTTCTCAGTATGTCCAGGTAAAGGGGTACACCCAAAATGGGCAGTAGTGGGCGAGGAAAAGCGCAGTGAGGTCTTAGTGCTTTGGTGGAGGAAGGCTATGAAGCGGACATTTTTGTGCCTGATAGAGTTTTAATAGACGACTAGGAATGGTGCTTGATCAACCAGTTCTTGTCCATAGGGATTGGTGGTGGGAAAATAAACCATTACTGGCTGGTTAAGAACATGATGATTATACTCATGGAGGATATGCTGGAGAATTGGATCTCGGCCCGTGACACTATCCTCTCAATGAAGGCAAAAATCACCAAGATGGACAACTAGCTCAATAGAATGGGCTCATCCTTTGTGTGGAAGTGTATGACGGGTTCTGTTAAACAAGTTGGACGCATGGAAGGAGGGTGCTACAGTGCGATAAGAGGCAATTCAATGGAAACTAGTTCAGTTCTAGCATCATCGATGGTTCCGACTACGCCCTTTCCCATCCCGTCCATAATTAAATTGTTGTTCAAGCAGGTGCGAGAAGACGAGGGGCCAAGTGTCCTAGAACCTCCTTAGTATGCGGTGGCCTCCTTAGTATGCGGTGTCCACCACCACCAATACCATCAAAAACTCCAAGGAAGGGGTGTAGGCATGCCCCATCCTGGAAGAAACACCTCCCCCCTAATTGTTGCTCATGTCTTCTTCATCATTGCGTGCTCCCTCGGGTTCGGATTACATTTTCATGTCTTTATGTTATATGTATTTAGTTTGGTTGCAGTTACGTGTTTTTCGAAGGGAAGAACAAACTCTATATATGGTTTTGATTATGGTTTCCTTTGGATTCTTAAGTCTATGGCCTTTTTTTGTAATAGTCTCGCCAGACAACCCTCCATTTTTGAAATGCTTGGGTGGTGATTCCACCACCTACGGCCTCCACTGGTTGGGGCCAATACTGTAATTTTTGTTGTTTCAATTTAATACTATGTATGTTATATATACTATGTATGTTATATATATTATTGAAGAATTATACTATGTATGTAAACAAAACGGGCGTATGTATATAATACATAGTAATAGTAAGTGTGGTATATGGTATGAGTTTATGATAGTGTGTTGTATAGCTAGTAATTGTTTTATTGTAGAATATTAGAAGATTCTAGTGATAGGATGTTTGGATGTTTGAGGTGACTATATATTTACTTTTATTGACCAGTAGTGTGCTACGTGTAAATAATTAGTAATGTAATGTATTATTATATATATCCTCATGTGCTAATAATTCTATATAACATTATGATGAATAGTAACTATTTGATATGATTTCTCTAGTTGATGTATGATGTTTGATATTATTGGTTGCCATTGGATGTTATTGATTGACATTGGATGATTAATGGTTGATACATGTATGAAATTGTCATCACTGTATGTATGGCTATTATTTGTTGTCCTTGGTTGTTATGGTTGAAACGTGCATGATTGATGCATTTTGGTTGATGTACTCTGGATGATATATTCTGATTGATGTATTATGATCATTGTCTTCTACTTGATGAATCTTGGTTGATGTATTTTGATTGTGTATTCGAATTGATGTATTTTGATTGTGTATTCGAATTGATGTATTCTGATTAATGTATTCCAATTGATGTATGTTAGTTTATGTATTCTGATTGATATATTATGATAATTGTATTCTCCATGATGAATCCTGGTTGATGTATTCTGATTGTGTATTGTGATTGATGTATTATGATTAATGTATTCCAATTGATGTATGTTGGTTGATGTATTATGGTTGATTTGTTTTGATTTGTGTACTATGATTTATGCTTGTATGATTAGTTGATGCATGTATGGTTGTCCTTGGTTGATATGACATTATCGATATATGATTGATATAGGTTGAGATATTATGAATTGATGATCGATGTCTGTATGGATGATGTATGCATGAGGGTCATTGTTTGAGTGATATTAGTTGATGAATGATGTTTTTTTCAATGATATCTAAAGAAGAATTATTCTTTTTGTTGAGATGAAAAGTAATATGTTGTTATGGCCCTTTTTAGTTCTTAGTTAGATTAAAACTGTTGCATATTAATTCACTTTTCCTATTGCATTAAAATGAAAAATTATTTAGGTGATATTTGAAAATATTTATCCTTGTGATCTTCAATAGAAAAGTATCTTGTGTCATTATTGAAAGGTATTATGGTAATAACTTGGTGGTGTTTTGTATACTAACCATGTGACTGATTAAGTATGATACATGTACTTTTATTGAAGATGAACTTCATTTATCCTTATATATCTAATACTAATTGTGTAGAATGTGGTACTAGTATCTTTGTTAGGAAACTATCCATGGATCTTGTTGAAAGAAAATATATCCTTGTGATCTTTGTTGAAAATATATTACTAGGATATCCTTGTGGTATATCAAATACCTTTGCTGAAATGTATCTTTGTAAAATATCATAGTGATAGTTCATGCATCTTGTTGGAAAAATATCTTGGTGACACTTCATGCAACCTTGTAGGAAAAGTATTTGAGTGATAAATCATGCCAAAACATCTTGGTAATGCATCTCATGTGATTGACTTATCGAAACACATTTCATGTATCTTAGATGCATTTCATATTATTGAAATTAATTAGAATAAGATTCAGGTAGATGGATTTCAGGTATTTTGTTGAAGAAGTATCTATATCTCAAGTACCTTGCATATACTTAAGTATCTCATGTAACTAATTAGAAATTTATTTTTTTGAAATATGTATTTTAAGAATCTTGTTGAACAATATATATGTTTACTTTTAACCATGTTTCAGTTGGGAATGTGAAAAAAACATCCTTGTTAAATAAGCATCTCCATTTCAAGTATCTTTATTGAAGAATATGGTTTAGTTTTTAAAGGATACTCTTATATCATGTATCATATATTTTTATACCCTATGTTAATAATATGGTTGATTCAAATATGACTTTTGAGTGAATGTATCTTTGTTAATAATTGAAGACCCTGTAGTGGGGATTGAATATTGACCCTTGCTACTAAGTCTTACTTCTCGCACAGGAATCCATAAAATGGGATGGTGATATCTTGAGGAACGAGTTAGGTGAAGGGAGTCACATCCCATAGTCAGTGGAGACTGACAAGAAAGTAGTAATGGGAATTATTGTGGTTTCTCGTAAGAGGAGTTTTGAGAAAGACTACTTGAAAATTGAAGGTAGTGATCATTTTGAAAGTTGTAAAAGAATGTATGTGTTATGCATAGAAGATGATGCATGGTTTAAGGGGGAGGGGATGTAATACCCCATGTGTTAATCCCAAGACATATGTAATTTGTAACTATTTATTATTGCGGCATAGGGTGTCAGAAAAAAAGATTTCTGAAGGACCTCGAGAAATTATTATTATTTTGTAAATAATTAATTAATGAAAACAACTGGCACATCAAGGACCACTAAAAGAGTATGGGAGTCCTATATCCATAATGTGAGGGGGAATGGGGACATTCTTAGCACTTTAAAACTTGTTTGGTTGATATTCTTCCATACTTATTCCTTGGTGGATGTATTAGTTGATGATCACCCAAACATTGTACAACAGACACAACTTTTAATTATTTTAGCCTTTGTTGGTATTATTGAGCCTAATTCATGATTTAGTAGGACTCCTTGGTGTTTGGGTGAGTGTCACTTGTTGATTGAGCCTCTTTGGTGGTTTTGTAACTCCTTTCTAGAGGTTACACTTGGTTTTGTAACTCCCATTTGCACAAGTGTTCTCATAATGGCTATTTTTATCCTTAACACCTCAAAAGTTGTAAAAATAATTATGTAACTCCTTGTGTAAATTTTTGTGTAACTCTTGTGTAAATCTTTGTGTAACTCTTGTGTAAATCCTTGTGTAACCCACCTTTTCTATTTTGGGAAGATGCCTTGGCTTGTGTGATGCCTCGCCTCACTAATTTTGATTCCTCTTCATGGATGATGTGTCCACACATGAACTTGAGTGGGTTGGAGTGGATTGGAGTCACTCTCCTTGAAATTTGAATTACTTGGGTCGTATTAGAGTTAACCTCTTGTGGTTGAATTACCCCCCTTGGATTGACTCAAGTTGGCTTACCTTGGCTTGGTTTGACCCCATTGAGTTAGAATTACCTTATTTGGTCAATAATTCCATGTTTGATATCCTTGGTTTGGGGTTGTTTTTCATGGTTCTTTTGGATGGTTGTTGATTATGGTTGTTCATACCTTTGATGGTGAGAGCTTTAGAAACCATGAATGCTCTAGTATGTGAGTGAACTTTGTGCTTAAAGCACTGTGACCTTGTATGGCTTTGCGGTAAGACTAGAAAAATCTTGTTTAGTTCCTCTTTTTCCACTAATTGACTCTGTCCCAAACCTTCACATAAATCATGATGGTGAATGGTGATATCTGAATGTCCTAGTGGGTATATATTACCATTGCACTTGGTAGTGGGGTGGAAGAGGAAGTATGTGGTGAGGAACAGATTTTTGGATTCTCAAACTGATACTTGATCTATTCTTGAGTGCACCTCTATTTTTTATCTATGGCCCCATCTCAGGGGCATCCTGTCAAAGTGAGATTTGGTTTGGCAGTGCCAAAGGCTGGGTGGAGCATGGTCTGGATGATGCCAGATGCACATTGATAAGATAAGCCATTTATATCATGTTTATTTAATTTACTTGTCTATGATATGATCTATTTATGGATTCAAATGAAATGTTTGATGAAACATATGAGTTATTTTTGGAATAAATTTCTCACAGAATTCAATCTATTTATGCAAGTAAATTTTATGAAGGAATTGGAAACTAGTTTTTGGGATTTTGTGCACAATTTGTTTTAAGAAATAATTCTTTGGTACCTATGAAACAAAACTGGTATTTATTCCCTTTTTCATTATATGACATGTATTTTTATGGTACAATAACCTAGTAATGGTTTAAGACACTTCTCTTTGATGCTTCTACCTTTTATTCGAAAACTAGTTTTTTTATCAGACTGTTTGGCATAGTTTGGAGACTTAGCACATGAAGTGTTTGTAAAAATTCTTGAGTATTAGTTTTATTATTATTTACGATAAACCATATTTATTTTTTGTGATAATATGGGTATAAGTCCTATCGGTATTGTTTGGGAAATCTATACCGAAATTCTAGATCAATTTCTAATATCTTGCTCCTTCAATGGAATTGTTCTGAGTAGATTTGTGACTTTGCATATCAAGTGTTTGAAAAAATATTAGAATGAGATATGCCTATATTATGACTGATAAAACATGTTATTTATATTTGGAATTTCATTTGAACTATTCTATGAGTTGTGGATTTAATTTTTCTAGTGATTCCTAGAATTACTAGTCAATTCAGATGAGTAGAATTAACTTGTTTTGTGAGTTGTTTAATGGACTGTATATCGATGGAAAGTTATCGAAATGTGGTTGTAAGTGAAACCTGATCTTATTTACATGAGCTGCAATATTCATATATCTATCTTTATTTGGAATTTGAAAAGTTAATTGGAAACTAGGTACATGCGGTGAAATTGGTAAATAGTTTTTGGATTCGAATCTCAGTTTTTGATAAAAGATTAATGTACAACCATATGCTATGTTATTGGTGCTTTAACTGTGCTATAGAATGATATTTTATAGATATTTACCTTCACCTATGTGTGCCTCATAACTCGGCTCGATTGGTTTGATTGAATTACCGGTAGTGTTTATTAACTAGTTGTACTGATGGAACTTGAAATATTCTTTGTTTATGTGCTCGGATCGGATATGCAAAAGTACTTTATTTTTCTGTAATATCATTATTAAATATGTGTATAATAGATATAGGTTCACTTTTTGGTTCATTGGCATTGTTGCGTGTCAAATTTTTGCAAAACTAATTGTTAGTATTGAACGACTAGTTAACTAGTTCTTGTGGAATCATTTTCATAATTACTATGTTTAATTAATTGAAAAAATGGTAAGTATGCCTGATATACATGTTATCAGGTGTTGGTTAGCTATTAGAATTTATAAACAATGGTTAAGTGATAAACAAATGAAATTTCTTTAAGTACCATCAATTGTGCGCTAAGTGTTGTTAAGTATCGTAATCAGAACACTAATTACTAGTTAATCATGATTAAGTGTAAATGGCCTTTAGAGGTGGAATTGATGTCTGAATTGGCTTGGAATGGATATGTGATGATTCTAAAAAATTTAGTAATCCTTCCTAGCCCTTGTATCAGATGTTGGAATATTTATTGAATTTATTTTAATTTATTGGTAATTAAAGGGACCTTGACGTGATTAAATCCTAAAAAATTAAATTTAATATTTGTTTAACTAGTCCGTTGTGCTAAAATTATCTAATTAGCCTTAGAGAGATAATTATATGTCCCTCAGACCCCTTGATAGCCTTGTGGGGCATTACATTTGTTGTCATTCCAATTTTATTTTGAGTGTGCAATTAGTATGTTGATGGTATTCTATCACGCTTCTTAATGATTATTCCTAAAATCATTGATTTCAAGATATGCATCTTGTTATAACTCATGTATAATGTGGTTCCTTTCATTTATCTTCCAAATATTTATCTCACTTCTTTATGAAGTTAGCAGTGACTGACTGCAGTCTTCCCAACCATATCTAGTTCTCACCCATGCCTTCTCGAAATACAAGTGTCTTCTTGGTGTGATATGAACCTTTGGATCATAGGTAGTTGAAGCCTATATAGAGGTTGGGGATAGGTTTAGGGAACCCAAATGGATGGAATTTATCCATAATCTACAACAATATCATGAGAGTGTGGCCAAAGCCTTCACACGGGGATCTAATGGAAATTGTTGTAATCAAACATATAGTAAGCACACACACATAACCAAGACAAAGTAATTGAGTTGAATGCATTCAACTGTCTAATATTCATCTTGAATTCAACATTTGTACATCATAGATATGGTTGGATAAGTTACACCCGCTCCAACTTCTCATGGATTAAGAATTAACTAATACATTAATCTAATATGATAATGATGACATAAAGCCTATCGGCCCCCTCAACATCTCCCCCACCAAAAAAATGTTGCTTCATCCCCGATGTGAACAAATATGAAGTAAACAACCATGATGTGATTCTTCAGTATTTTTTGTCAATTAGGTAACAGTCAATGAAGCCTCACCCTTTTCTCAGCTAGTCGGAATCATCTTCAATGGCTTAGACAGAGGTATTTTAGCTTTTTCTATGCATTGTATCTCTACCTTCCACTCCGCAATCACCATGCAATAAGTGCTTCTGCATTTCTACATCAGGGGGAACGATTTATTCAGTTTTTCTTATGTCATCATGTTTGCATTAATCTTTGTTCAGTGCGATGTAAAATAACTTCTACTTGAATTTGGTCATCATTGACTTCTTCTGTCATAAGGATACCTGGAAATTTAAATTGTATGCTTGAGGAGTGATCCTGGTCAAGACAACGACTTATTATGGATTTGAATGACTCAACTTTACCTGAATTAGAATAGTCGGCAAGAGATCGACTGAATTACATAAATGAGGATATCTCCTACCTTCAATAAGACTCATGTTTAACCTCCTTTGGACTTTTTTTTAATTGCAAAATAGATTCATATTGGAAAAATGATTCAATTGATACTTAAGATGATTCATCAATCATATACAATATCAACCTTAGCCATATTTAATTGTCTACCATATTACATTGACCACGTAATAAAATAATCCAATCAAAACAAGGGACCGACTGTATCGATGAAACTTAGTTAGTTACTCAAGCTTAAATATACTTATAATTTTGTCAGCTCAAATACTATCGACCAACATCACCATATATAACCTGACCAACATTGCTTCGACAAAGAACCAACCATAATATGAGCGATCGACCATTATTGGAAAAATAAAATCCATTTTTAGATCACATATAAAAGCTTGAGGGTTGAATAGACTAAAACAATGGAATCGACCAAAATATTAATGATTCAAATTAAAATTTAAAGACCAACCAATATATTATTATCTTAAAAATCATTGATCCATGCGATAAGTAACCTTGACCAATTCAAGAAGTAACCTTGACCAAAGTGAGTCGTTGACCATTCTGGCATCGATCGTATTTTTAAAACTTTGACCATCTTCACTACAATGTCCAGCAATATCAACCGTCCACAAATATTTTCAATATATTAATATCTTAAACTTATAACGTACCATCGATGGATGCCAATATAGTAAAGTCATATGGTCGATCGAGCTATCAATTAGGATCAATGGTAAATTAGTGGTTGACTGAATGAATTTCGATGTCTCAATGACTTGAAAGCACTAGTCAAGGTATATAGTCAGCTCCGTCTAAGTAGCTAAAAACCGTGTGTTATTCTTCACTGTGGACTATATGACTGGTGGTCGGTTGTTGCTGAACACATGCTTCTACAATAGCCTCAACATATACTGATAGTAGGTGCTCAAATTATTCCCAAGTATGGAGAGAATTTTGTATGTTGATGGTTATAGTGGTGAGACTCGACAAGTTCTCCATCTTTTTATGCATATCCAATTCTAGAATGTTAATCATGTCGATCCCCATGAGTTGTGTTTTTTCCTCAGCAGTGGAAAGAAGTCGTTGAAACTGTGGTATGATTTTGTCGATGTTGGATAGACTATATCGGTCCTGGATGATCCACTAATGTTCTTGTCTCTCCAATTTTTCAAGTTTATTGATTTCCAAAATAAGTTGGTCATCAATGGTCTGCGCCATTGCTTCACTGGTGATTGGTCGGTGGTTTTTTAGTGAACTGATGAGTTCATGGGTCTTTTGCATTTCTTCAAACACCTGACCGTAGTAGGTGTACCAGTTTCGCAAGATGTCTGTGGTGACATAAGATTATGCAACATATTGCATTAACAAGTTGTGGGCTTCGGTAAATGTTTTGAATTGATTTCTGAGTAGGTCATTGGTTTCCTCAGCCTTCTCTTGTCGCATTTATTTCAACTACTCCTCAAGTGTCGACACAACGATTTCAAAAATAAGGTATGCTTTGTCGAGGGGCTTGTCAAAGTCGGTCCCAGCTGGAATTGTGATAAATAGTAGTGCCAAGCTCTCAGACTTGGATAAAAATACGTTCTTCTCTATTTTTAGTTGTTTGATTTTTTCTTTGGCCTCCACTCTTATGTGTTTATATTCTCTGTCAATTGCATCTGTCAGTAGATCCAGTTCTTCTTCTTTGGCTTTCTGTGGGTTGAATGTAACTGCTGGACCAAGATTATCTATATGAACTAATAGGGGTGGTTGCTTCTATAACTGTTGTAGATGCTATTGTTGTCGTTGGTGTTCTTTCTCCTATTTTTTCTTTTATTTTATTTATTTCATTTGTGGTCTTTCCTGTTCTTTACTCTATTTGATGGTTTTTGTCTGTTGTTCTAGTGGATTTTCTATTGCTACTTTTTGGTTTTGCTCCGTAGCTAGGGTTCTAATGGCAGGGCTAGGGTGGCTGATATTGGTAATGTTAGGAGAATTTGTGGGAATATAGGTGATGACAGTGGTAGTGGTGAAATAGGTGAAGGATGTAATTTAGGATTGACTAATAAGCTTATTGTCTCGTGTGGTAAAGGTTGCTCGATATTGCTTTTCAAATCCGGTTCAAAAGTTCGTTCGAAATTTGGTGGTAATATGGTATCATTGGGTTTGACAATGCGGTCAATGGTGCAAGGTTCCAAAAATGAAGGGTGTTGTGGTGTTGTCTATTAGTCAATAGATCGAGGGATGAAAGAGGAAATTTGCTTTGGCACAATATTGTTTGTTGGGTTAGTATTTATTTGTAGAATAGTTTCAGTGTATCCAACAACTTGTGCTTCAGAGATGGATGATTGTGGAGAGTCGACAATTTCGAGAATGGTTAATGTGGACTTCGGTGGTTAATGTGGATTAAGACAGGTATTTTTACTAGTAGCTTTTGCCATTCTAGGAGGAGATATGGCAGTTGGCTGATAAATTCTTGGAGGTCATTATCTTTTTGAATGTGAGCCCTTAGTGGTGCTTGTAACTTCTGCATATATGGATGGGTTAGAGATAGATATCTAGAAGTTGTCAAAGTCAATATAACTTATTCTTGGACAACTGGGGTTTGGGATGGAGGTGGTGGGATATGGGTGAGACCGACAGATGGTATCATAGGAAACCCAAATTTCTTTGAGCTTGTGTCTAGTCGGTCTGATCATTGCTCCTCCTCCGTGATAAATTTTCCTATTTGTTCGTCGACTGGGACTTTATTTTTGGCGGCATCCTCCAAAATTTGAGTTACACTATCAAATAGTTCTACGTTGTCATCTTTAGTTGGCTCCTGAAGAATTAGCTTGTGTTTCCCCTTTCCTTGTATTGTACTTTTTTTTTCGAGCTTTGAACAGTTCATCGACCACCCGACAGATATTTTTCTTGGTGAGGACATATTCTGGCATTGGGGTATCTGATTGAGTTCTTTCATCAGTCTATTCTTCTTGATCTTGTGGTTGTTGTGTGGCTTTTAATCCAACCCCAAGTGGGCTGATGTCACTATTGTGGTCACGATCGAGAGTGAATGTGTTTATATGGACACGGATTTTGTAGTCTTTTTCTTTTTCTGCATCGGTTAAAGGTTTGACCATTGGTTGATCGAATCTTTTTTCTAGGGGGGTATATCCAATCTGGTGTTCGATCTATGACAACGCTCATCAAAAATATCCTCGACCAAAGGGTAGAAGTCAAGTTCTTTTGTTATGCTCCCAATACTTTGTAAGTACCAGACCGACGTGTGGTCCAAGGCAAGTTGGATATGTATCGTCGGTGGTAGATTATGTCAGATATTCTAGGGTACTCGCCATCTAGTTGTTTTGATTTTAAAGGCCTAAAACCACGTCTCTAACCAGAGTTTTGTTGTTGTTTCTCCTAGTCGGCAACCATTTGGAGAAAATGATTTGAAATTCCACATTATTGGTCCTTTTTAGGAAGTGAAGTCCTTATCTCCGAGTGGTCAAATATGGTACATCTCTATCCATATTATAAATGACAGAAATCAGATTTGGGCACCCTCCTCTTGTCATTTTACGCAAATATGCTTGATAATCTCAACTAGGTGGTCATCCCATGGTTATAGTTTTCCTATTGTCGCAATGTTCTAGACTGCATCAAGCATGTCGAACTTGAGGCCGAAACCTCTTCCCACACTTGTGAGAGCTATTGAGATAATTATTGCAGTTATCTTTTGTGTGCCATAGAGGATTTGGTTAACTATCATCCCTCTTGAATTTTTCCTTGATGGTGTATCGGTTAATTATTTGACCAAGGTCGGGTTTAGTCTGATGGGTACAGGTGAATTTTGTTTGATAATCCCATTATTTGATCAATTAGGTCACCATTGATTTCAATATGTGTGTTGAAGTATATCTTCCCATTATGCAATCGGTTGATGATGATCTGCACAACAACTTCCTTTCTCCCTGCAAAGCTATCCTCTAAAGGTGCATTCATATTGTTAAGGATTGTGCTGGCTCTTAATCTTTATGCTTCCTCCCTCCATTGACCATTTGATTGTGTTCCCCATTCTTTGATTTCATTTGAAACCCTATTCCATTGTTGCTCGACCACTTTGGCATTGGAAATGTTATGCAGTCGAGTTTCTAAGGGTGTGCTTGCTCTCTCTAACTATCTGATTTTGTTTTTTGCTGACCTGGTAGTTGTGACTGATTTATTTGGTACCATTTTTTTGTTTGAATGCTCTGGTTCAATAGATTGTGTGATGGGATCTGGTGTTCCAGCACTCGGATGCTCAAGCTCTTCACATAATAACATCCAAGTCTCTTTCAATGTGATATTTATAACATAATTGTTCTGGGCAGGTGAATGCATAGTGGCTAGTGGTATTAATTGTGGTATCGGTGGTGGACTTAAATTCCAAAGACAGGTTGTTAGCGTTTCTTTCGAGGTATGCCCAATTTTGTGCTCTAGGTGTCAGTGTTCATGATGACTTGCTTGGACCATTTTTTCTTCTTTGTGTCGGTGTATTTCTTGATCGTGATGGTGTCAGTGATTTTCGCGTCGAGATGATTGGATTTCTTCGGGCATGCTCTACTCATATAAATGATTGTACCTCCCAATTTGTGTTTTAGTACTTCCTGCTTCAGCCTTGTCGAAAGTATTGATCTAGGGCCTTGTCATACTGGGTTTTTTTTCGTTGTGAATTTTTCTTGTGTTTTGCTCATATTTTTATAGTTTGTTTTACTGTTTATAGTTACACAACCATTTTGTTTAAGCTTTGTATTGTTTTAGTCGTGCCCCATTAACCAGTTTCTGAAATACATTTCTTTGTAGTGTTTTTAGTTGAACTGATCCATTAGTGTTGGTTTATTCTACATTGTAGGGACCCATCCACTCAGTGTGTAGTTTCTTAGGTTTTCCTATTACTTGACTATTGTACAGTAATGCAATTTATCCAACCTACATACTTATGTTTTTGATATTTCTATCGTGCCAAGCTTTTTGTTGTTGTTTTTAGATTTCTTGGTAATGTATTGTGATCAACCGATGTTCTTCAAGTTTGGATATTTGCATTAGTCTTTATTTTCTGGCATTCTCAACATCAATGTGTAGTATGTCGATGATCAGATGATTTTGTTGACAAAAGTGTAAGGGTACAACTGCTTCATGTCCATAGACAAGTCGAATTAGTGTTTGTCTCGTCGAACATTTGTTTGTTGTTATGTATTCCCATAAGACAACAGGTATCTTATAGTCCCAATCATATTTGTCGAAATTACATATTTTGGTTAGGCCTCTGGTTAATGTTTTGTTGAAAGGTTCAATTGCACCATTAGATTGAGGGTGATATGCTGTGCTTTTTCGCTGCTCAATCATGAATTATTTTGTCAAAGTGACGATTTTTTTGTTGACAAAATGTGACCCATGATCATTGATCAAGTTCAATGGACAACCAAATATTGTGATGATATTCTTGTATATAAATTTAGTGGTTATCTCACTTGAACATGATTCGACGGGTTCTTCTTTTTCCCACTTGGTGACATATTCAACTGTTGTGATGATATATCGTGCTCTTGTTCGTCTACCCGGTGTCGAAAATGGCCCTATGAAATCAATCACCCAAATTTCAAATGTTAAGCTTGGATTTACAGATATTAAATGCAATTTTGTGCTTGGTAGGGGTCGACCTATTCGTTGGCATCGATCACACTTGTTCACAAATTCTCGACAATCCTAGTGTATGGTTGACCACCATAATTCCAACTATTATATTTTTCTTGCTGTCATGTCAACCTGAAAAATGTCCTCCAAATGGACCGCAACGTACTTCATTGATTATAATTTGTGTTTCTTGGTCGAGAACACATCGACATAAGACATTTTCTAGTCCGAGTTTGTAAACAAATCCATTTACTATGGTGTAGGGTACAACTTTCATCGACGGGATCTTCTTCTTCTTTTCACTCATTCCCTCTAGAGTTTTCCCTTTCTCTAGGAATTGGGAAATTTCTGCTAAGTCGAAAGATACAAATTCAATTCGAAATAAATGAGCATCTGGTAGGTCGTCTTCAATCCCAATTGGTTCTTCACCTGTGTCTATTATCGACAAGTATTTGGGTCCAACATTTGTTTTTCTTGGTTAAACTATGACTTCAAACTCAAATTCTTGGAATTGTAACAACCATCAACATATTCTTCTGTGATGTAGGGGTTTATTTACTAAGTATTTTAGTACTTGGTGGTCTGTGTACAATACAAATGGATTGGATAATATATCATGTCGATATTTCTTGAGAGTGAATACCATTCCAAGTGCCTCTCTTTCATTTGTCAAGTAGTTCCGCTCGGCATTGTTTAACTTTCTGTTGTAGTATGCATTTGGGTGGTTCATTCCATCATCACCACGTTGAGTTAGGATTGCTCTGATTTCTATTCTAGGTGCATCAATATGTACATGTAATTTAATTGACCAATTTGGAAATTGTAGTATGGGTGCTTCGACTAATTTTTTCTTCAAGAAGTCGAATGATGCAGCGCATTCTAGGGCCACTGGTATTCTTGATTTTCTTTTAATAGTTCTTCCAATGGGTAGGTCATGTCAGAATAGTTCCTAATAAATTTTCTATAATATCTCATATGTCCGAGTAAAACTCTTAATTGTTTAGGATTCACTGGTGGTTTTAAGTTGAGATTAATTTTAATTTTTGCATAGTCGACTTTAATTCCTTCCTTGCATACTACATGTCCCAATAGGATTCCTATTGGAGTTGAAAATATGCACTTCTTGATATTTAGTGATAATTGGATTTGTCGATATCTTTATAACATAAGTCTAAGCCATTAACAATGGTTTTTTAGGATAGAGAAGATTTTTCAGTCATTGAAATAAACAACCATAGTTTTGTAGATATATTCCTGAAATGCTTTGACGACAATTCTAGAGATTATAGATGGGGAATTTTTCAATCCAAATGGAATGACTTTGTATGCAATGATCCAAATTCACATACAAATGTGGTCTTGTTTAGCAATGGGAACTTGATTATATCATGGAAATCCATCTGTAAACGAATAACGCTTGTGTCCTGCAACTTCATTAAAAAACATTCTGCAAACTGGGTCGAAAATGGGTCTACAAGCGTTACTTTGTTAAGTTCCTGAAATTCGACACAGATCCTTAGTCATGTCGGATCATGTTTCTTTGGTTGGACCACCATTGGAATTGCCCATTCCGACTCATCAATATGGTAAATGTTTCCAGCTGCAAGCATGCTATCGATTTATTTCTACTATTTCTTTGTATTTGTGCGCGAGTTTGTATGGTCTTTTCTTTATTAGTTTTGTCTCGAGTTTGATGTCAATTTTCAGTCTCCCATTTCATGAACAAGTCCTTTTAGATCTTTATAGTCCCGAGCAAAAACATCCTGGAATTATTTTAATAAGTTGATGATTTCTGTCATTTGTTCTTCATTTCAATAGTCGCCTATCTTTGTGATTTTAGGTATGTCGTCATTGGATATATCGACTTCTTTCGTCTTAACTTTTGCATCCATCCATTCGGGCGCTTTGCTTTCATTGATTTGTCGACTATATTCTTTGAATTGTGAAAATGCTAGTGGAAAGTCTTCAATTGTCAATCTTTCAAGGTCATATTTTTCTGATGTTGGATTTTTGTGTTCATGTACTAAAGTCGCATCGGTCCATATTCCGGTCATGTCCCGATGGCTCCACTTACTTGCAGGATTATGGTCCATCGTGGTGGAACTGACTCTACCTCATGCCTTCATCTCTACCTTTGAAACCCATGATAGCCTGTCATTCACTGGGAACAATCGCAAGGCCCCGATTTAAGTCTTAAGGTGGAAGATGAAGAATCAGAGAGATGGTTTAGCTCTTAGGTTTTCCATTCGGGTCTTCACCGAGCTGCAGTATTTGAAATTGGGCCTTCTCTACAATTGCATCGAGGTGCACGATTGTTTGATCCAAGCACACAAAACATAAACAAGTCTAGGGTAACCCGTGTATGCACATGTTGAGGATCTTAAAAGAGCATAATGCAACCTGTGCAAGCTTCAGTGGCATGGTATTTGTAGTTGTCCAACAATTGATTAAAGATATGGAGATTTGGGTTTCTAGTAAGCAAGCCGCACAAGACCCTGCCTCCCTTCTTGTAGACTTCGGGCACATTATAGAGGATTCTGGGTCGACTAGGAATTGGGACACCAAGTAAGGTAAAACTCAAGGGATTTCAACCCCTAATAGAAACTCGTTGGTTTGTCTAGATTGTATGGAGGCCCTCCTCAAGTGGATAGCTAGGGCACAAATCAACTAGGGGCAAAGATGAACATTCTTTCTCATGTCACTACAGGGATGGTTTTCAAGGAGTGTCCTAATCTAGGGAAGACTAGTGGAGCGAAAGACAGCTCTAAGGTGCCCCATGTTATTATATCAGATGACTCTTAAATTTTGTTCAGTATCATATATCACACTCAATAATAGGATTTCTAGTTTTGTTTCCATGGCTAATTTGCATGTTAGTTAAACTAGGATTGTTGGTATTAGGCCTAGAATCATAAGAACATATGGTTTTCAATACAGTTCAAGTTATATATTTTTGAAAATTTGGCCTCCCACTGGAGTTGTTTTTTGGTAACATTAGCAATAAATCTATTTCAAAGGATGTGTTTGAACTTTAAGTGTGTGGATGGTCTAGTTTCCTCATTGGCATCCCAACCACTATAACAATTATATCATTTTAAATTTCAATTAAAGTCTAGTTTAAAAAATAATAATAATAAATAAATTCAAATAAAGAAAAAAATTAAAAAATATAATTAAACTATTATAAATATAATTTCATGACATCAAACCATATTTTATTTTGTAACGTAAGATTACACAATTTATTCAATTTTATTATTTGTGAAGTAAAAATACAAAACAAAAAGTATGTAGATATATAAGTAATTATTTCATTGACGCAATATTAAAAAGTAAAATGAGTTTATTTGATTTATTTTGAATAATATTGTAATTTTGAGTTGCTCGATAACAAATAAAAATAATTACACAAGAGCGACACTCCAATGATGTCAAGGATTAAAATAAATATTAATAATTTAAAAGATGGAGCAAATACTATAGAAGAATTAATCAAAAAGATTTTTAGAGAGTTAAAATGTACTAGAAGTTTCAACCAACTATGTAAAAATTCGTTAAGATGATTAAGGTTTCTTTCAACTAACTATGTAAAAATGGTCCACGTTTCTCTACAAACATTAGAAATGAAATTGTTAAAATGTTAAAAGAAAAACCCTATGTTAATTTCAAAATTATTAATAAAGAAAATATTTTAAATGTCGCCTCGATTTTCTATTAAAAACCTTGAAATGACATGTATTCTACTTAAAACATGAAAATGTCATTGTTCCCAAATACCTACCCATCCTAGCAAAAACTTGTATAGTGATCAAAGCATAAACTTGTGATATATCCCAAAGATGCACAATCCTCATGTGACTTAGTTGATAGTTAGAGGTGTGTCATTCCACGCAAATCTCACAATCTTTTTTTTAAAATGTGGTTTACCATTTGTTAGAGGGCTACTACACGGAAAATTCCAATATCTGATATTCAAACTGAATCAAGGTATGGTCAGCTCATCAATCACAACATTTATTACAAAGGGCTCCACAAGAGCAACATGTCACTTACAAGAGTAGAACCTAGGTGGGGAGGGTAACATTCATTCCTCCCAACCACCCAAGCTACATCCATTTGACACAAATCTCACAATCTTGTTGGTAAACACATGTTGCAATGCAAAACAACAACAAAATCATGTTAAAGTTGAGATTTATCATACACAAAATAGTTTTAATTAAAAACTACTTGGTTATATGTGAGCCAAAATGTTAAAGTGGATTTGACAAAGTTTTAATTAAAAACTACTTGGTTATATGTGAACAAAATGAAGATAGTTGAGTGGTTAAAAAATGGTTATTAAAGAAAGAAGCCCTTAACAAAAATAAAAATAAAAATAAAAAATCCCACTTAGAGCTTATCCTTGCTAGTCTGAATCGTGGAATGGGAACTATTCATTGCAATGCGTGGTCTACTTTTAAAATAACATTGAATTCTATGAATTTACATTTAAATTGATCAAACTTCTTTTTTATATGACTCCAATTATTATGGAATTTATTAATCATTAAACTCACTCTTATGGATTTGAAGTAAAAAGATTATAAACGTAACAATGGTGCACAATATATAACCTATATATATATTTCAATACAACATAAACAACCTATATACTATATTTCTAGTGTCATGGTTTTAAAACTTGACCTGGTTAAAGCTTTCGACAGAGTAAATTGGACTTTTCTTAGACTTTTGCTTATTCAGATTGGCATTCCCCTATTGGGTGTGAATTGGATTATGGGTTGTGTATCTAGCTCCTGCTTTGATGTCTTAGTTAATGGATCCCCCTCGGACTTTTTCCCTGTATCCAAAGGAATTCGTCAAAGATGTCCTTTGTCTCCCCTATTATTCATACTGATTATTGAGAGTCTTAGCAGAATTATTATGGATGCACAGCAAAAAGGTCTCATAAAGGGCTTCCAGTTCTCACCTAATCTGTCGATAACACACTTGTTATTTGTTGATGATGTTATATTAATTGGTATTGGCACTATTGGTGAGTGGAGTGCTTATAAAGATGCACTGGACTTATTCTACTCAGCTTCGGGGATGACTGTCAGCTTGGAAAAATCATCATTTCTCTATCAAAACGTGGATGATGACATTAGAAGCAAAATTGCGGAGTTGCTCCCTTTCAGAATGGAACCACTTACATCGGGATTTAAGTATTTGGGATACCGCTTGAAATCATTGGGGTATTGTACCTCTTATTGGCGATGGATGATTGATTTATTTGAAAAAAAGATCCAAAACTGGACCTACCGGCTACTCTCTCTTGGTGGCAGAGTGGTACTTATTAAAGTTGTTCTCACGGGGTTGGAAGTCTACTGGTTTGCATTGGCTAGATGTCCTAAATCTATTCTGGATTTACTTAGAAGAGTTATTTTCTCCTTCTTGTGGGGATCCTCTGCTGAACATCAGATTTATCATCTGGTCAATTGGGAAACTGTCTCCTCCCCTACAGAATATTGTGGCTGGGATATAAAGAATTTTGAATGGTTTGGAATATCATTGAGACTGAAATGTATGTGGCAGCTTCTTAATGGTATTGGTATTTGGAGCAGAATAATTGCCCATAAATACTTCAAGAACATATCCTTAGAAGACTGGATTCGAGCCGAAAATTTCAATGAACTTCTTACTTCTAGAATGGTTTTATTAGGATAATTGAGTGCATTACTAGTCATTTGGGATGGAAGGTGGGGAATTGTTAGCTAGAATATTTCACCTTCTGCAGACAGTAAGGTGTTCCACTGGTCTAAATGGTTCAGATCCAGAACAAATGAAGGAGAGAGGTTGAAGACCCTCCCTAGACGTCGTAGATACCTGGAATGTGATGCTTCGATAGTAACCCTGTGTACCTGCAATCAGCTTAAACACGCAAACACATCAAAGCTACCAGAATATAATATATGAATCCATGTTAGTGACTAATGAATCTAACAACATACATGCGAAATCAAACAACAACAATAATGTGGGACGGAAATCAACTTCCATTAAGATAAAAATGGAGAAGTTTACAACCAAGCCTTAGTGTTGACATGCATCTCCATGAAACCAAGCACTCTCATCCCCATAAGCTCCGACTCTAGATCTTTATGCTCTCCAATGGCTTGGGCCAAGTGATCAATCCAACAACATAACAATACCTTCAGAGTTATCCCCTCAACCATGGGCATGAGCTTGTATTTATAAGGCTCAATGGATAGGGATGGTTGAGAGATTTGTCGATGAGGTGGCCTCTAAGATCCTAGGATGGGGGATCTCGATCTCAACTGACCCACAATGATAGGGATAAGGGAGGACACGAGGCTCATGATCTAGAAGCCTCGAGAATCTTCTCTTTTTCCCATTTTACCCAGGGTACCGCTTTTCTCCTTCAATGACAGAGCGGTTCAGGTAAGAAACACTTATGGACTAAGGGCCATAAGTGGTGGCACCGCTTGTGGACAACAAGGGATAGGCGGTGCAAAAAAGGTACCGCTCCTGGACAACAGGGAAAGCGCGGTGCTGGGAATTTTCATGAAAGATTGAGAATTAGCATGGGTTTCCACTCCAAGTGTTGGGATTAAGGGAAAATAGGTATGTCAAAGGTCTTATCACATGATGATGATAGGATTTTGGTATAACAAGATGCCCCCCAAAAAATGAGTCTTAGAGGGATACGATAAACGAGAGCTTTGAGAGAACAAGTCATCGCTATGAGATGAAAATGTCGGCTCGATCGGAGCATGTTGTTAAGTAGGCATCTATAGTACATCAGTATGTTGACTCATTGACACAAGTAACCAAACTCATGGCTGCAGACCAATACAAGGTAGATCCATGAGAGGAATAAACAAGCATGGCTACTAGAATATAGTGTAGATCCATGTGATAGAGGACTCAAACTTGGACATAGCTACCAGACATACAACGTAGATCTA